>PISX010007518.1:0-88751 GCA_004024625.1 Mellivora capensis | reverse complement strand
TTTTTTTTTTTTTTTAAGATTTTATTTATTTATTTGAGAGAGAGGCAGTGAGAGAGCATGAGCGAGGAGAAGGTCAGAGGGAGAAGCAGACTCCCCGTGGAGCTGGGAGCCTGATGCGGGACTCGATCCCGGGTCTCCGGGATCATGACCTGAGCCAAAGGCAGTCGTCCAACCAACTGAGCCACCCAGGCGTCCCTCTCAGTGCTATTCTTTCCAAGCCTTCAGAACCCAGTCTGATCGTAAGAGCCACCCAAACTGAGGGACCATCTACAAACTACCCGTCCAGTATGTCCAAAAACTATCAAGGTCATGAAAAACAAGGAAAGGCTGAGAAACCGTCACAGACTGAGGAGACCAAGGAGACATGACAATGGAATGCAACGTGGTATCCTGGGTGGGATCCTGGAACAGGAAAGGGACTTCAGAGAAAAACTAGGGAGGTCTGAATAAAGTCTGTAGTTCCCTTTTTAAAAAATGGATAAAAAAGAAATCACAATGTTCTGGGGTGCCTGGGTGGCTCAGTGGGTTAAGCCTCTGCCTTCAGCTCAGGTCATGATCTCAGGGTCCTGGGATCGAGCCCCACATCAGGCTCTCTGCTCAGCAGGGAGACTGCTTCCTCCTCTCTCTCTGCCTGCCTCTCTGCCTACTTGTGATCTCTCTGTCAAATAAATAAATAAAATCTTAAAAAAAAAAAAAAAGAAATCACAAAGCCCTTTAACACCCACTAAGATACCACTTTGTCATTTTCTATAACACATCTATTTTTAGCATTGAGGTGAAATTAACACAGCATAAAATTAAACTGAACAATGTGGAAGTGAACGGTTGGTGGCAAGCGCAACCACCCCTTTATCTAGCTCCGTCTTTCTAGTTCCAAAACATTCTCATGACTCCAAAAGGAAATCTTGTGCCCGCTAAGCAGCTGCTCCCTGTTCCTCCCTCCTCAGAGCCCGTGGCAGCTGCCGATCTTTCTGTCTCTATGGAGTCACGTATTCTGGAACTGAATGACATAATATATGACATTTTGTATCTGGTTTCTTTCACTTAGCATAATGTTCTTGAGATCCATACTCTGTAGCAATGAATCAGCACTTCATTCCTTTTTATGGCTGAGTAATACTGCACTAGGTGTCTATACCACGATTGATTTATCCATTCATCTGTTGATGAACATTTGGGCTGTGTCCACCTTTTGGCTATTGTGAACTGTTCAGTGGTGAACATGAAGGTATGTATTTGTTGGAGTACCTGTTTTTAATTCTCCTGGGTATATACCTAGAATAGAATTGCTGGGTCATATGGTAAGGCAATATATTATGTTTTGAGTGCCTACCAAACTTCGCCACAATGGTGGAACCATTTTATATTCCCACCATTGTTGGGAATATTTCTCTCCATCCTCATCAACAGATCCTAGTGTGTGTTGAGTCGTATCTCACTGCAATTTGATCTGCATGTCCCTAATGACTAATGATGCTGAGCATCTTTTCATCTGCTTGCTGATCATTTGCATGTCTTGTTTAAAGACATGTCTGTTCACGTCCTTTGCCCATTTTTAAATAGGGTTGTCTTTTTGATGTTGAGCTATAAGAGTTCTTTACATTTTTCTGGATACTACATCTTTATCAGATAGATGATTTGCAAATATTTTCTCATATGATGTATCTTTTTTTAAAAAAGATTTTTATTTATTTATTTGACAGACAGAGATCACAAGTAAGTGGAGAAGCAGACAGAGAGAGAGAGGAGGAAGCAGGCTCCCTGCTGAGCAGATAGCTCCATGCAAGGCTCAATCCCAGGACCCTGGGACAACGACCTGAGCCGAAGGCAGAGGCTTTAACCCACTGAGCCACCCAGGCGCCCCATGATGTATCTATTATTAATCAGAATTCTAACCATCTCCAACCAAGACACAATTTGGGTGTATTAAAATCATCTTAAAAATTGGAGGTGGTGGGAATGGACCCGCGACTTCATGCTGGTCCTCACATTACTCTTTGTTGAGATCTTGCTAGATTAATAGTGGGATATTGTTACTAAGGAATTGGACCTGGTCCTTTTTAGTTAATAGTAATTGTATTAGTCTTTAATTGCTACATAACAAATTGCCACAAAATCAGCAGCTTCAAACAACACCTATTTACTAGGGTTTCTGCAGTCAAAGGTCTGGACACAAGACAGTTTGGTTCTCTGCTCATGGTTTCCTGAGGCTGAAATCAATGCATCAGCTGTGTGTTTCTTTCTGCACTCCTGAGACCTCCTTCAAGCCCATGTGGTTCCTTGTGGTCTGTGAGCCCCATTCTCTTGGTGGCTGCTGGCCATAGGCTATGCACAGCTCCTTGACATGTGGTCCCCTCCACACACCCTCTCATGCTTCAGATCCCTCTGACTCCAGGAGGGGCCCAGTGCCTTCTAAGGACTCACCTGCTTATGTCAGGCCCACCAAGGATAAATGTTATAATGAACTTAGTCAACTGACTGCTAACTCAGTTCCAGGAGTGATCCTATCATAATCACAGGTGCTGCCAACGCTGAAGGGGAGGGGATTACACAAAGTGTGTACACGAAGGAGTGGGAATCCTGAGGGTTGTCCTAGAACTCTACCTGCTTGAGTAAGGTATCACAGTTAATAGTAATATGAGTGTGCTGTGGTTATGTACATATGTAAGCATATTTTCCTATAAATCTAAAATTACTCCAAAAAATTTTTAAAGCCACATCATGGATTTCTACTTTCAGGCAAGATACAGTAGCATAACTATATTTATCCTCCTGCATAAAATAGCACCATCAAAAAAAAAAAAAACCAACGAAAAAATATGCAAATAAAACATAGGAAACACAGGTTTTGAAGACACTGATACCAAGCAGGAAAGGAGAGTGATCTCAGACAGAGAACAAGGGCTCCAGCTTCCTGCCTGGGGAGAGTTTCCAGGCTGCAGCACAGGGAGAGAAAACAGACATTGAGGCTGGCAGCCTTCTGAAGTTGGAGAGAGGAAGATGGAATGTCTATGATTGCCAAACTATGGAAAGAGCCCCGCTGTCCACTGACAGATGAATGGATAAAGACGATGTGGTGTGTATATATACAATGGAATAATACACAGCCATCAAAAAATGAAACCTTACCACTTGCAACAGCATGGTTGGAACTAGAGGATATTTCGCTAAGTGAAATAAATCAACCAGAAGAAGACAATTATCATATGACTGCATTCATAAGAAACAAAACAGAAGATCATAGGGGAAGGGAAGGAAAAGAAAGTAAGACAAAATCAGAGAGGGAGACAAACCATAAGAGACTCTTAACTCTGGGAAACAAACTGAGGGTTGCTGGAGGGGAGGTAGGTGGGGGTATGGGGTAACTGGGTGATGGGTATTAAGGAAGGCACGTGAAGGAAGGAGCACCGGGTGTTCTATGCAACTGATGAATCACTGACCTCTCCCTCTGAAACTAATACGATACTCTGCATTAATTAATTGAATTTATATAAAATAATTTTTTAAAAAAAGAGATGGACCTAGAGTCCAGGGATGCCAGACAGTTGGGGCTGCAGAGCAGAGGACCCAAGAGAACTAGAGATCTGGAAGGGTTTTTTGCAGATGTTCCCTGGGGCCCTTATCAGTACATGTAGGAGGCAATAATGTGAGGCCAGGGGGAGAACCACTCAAAAGAACACAGGGAACAGCACCTAGCTCTTACACGGGACTGGGAAGGGTGCCCATTTCTCCAGCCAGACAGGTGAACCCCCTCATTCACACTCACAAATCAGAGTAGAGCACCAAGAAGGGTCTTGCCCCTGAGATAGGGAGTAATCAGTCCTAGACTACACATGGCTCTGGTCCCAGCTAATGGATCCTAAAATCAGGACCCAAAGGATCTATTTCCAAACTGTAAACCAACGAGCTCACAAAAATTTACAGAAATACAAAAATATCAGGGGTGCCTGGGTAGCTCAATCATTAAGCATCTGCCTTCAGCTCAGGTCATATCCCAGGTCCTGCGATCAAGACCCCCTTCAAGCTCCCTGATCAGCAGGAGGCCTGCTTCTCCCTCTCCCACTCCCCCTGCTTGTGTTCCCTCTCTCTCTCACTGTCTCTCTCTGTCAAATAAATAAATAAAATCTTTAAAAAAAAAAAGAAATACAAAAATATTCAACACCCAATGAGGTAAAATTCATAACGTCCGGTGTCTGATAAGAAATTACCAGCCGAAGGGGTGCCTGGGTGGCTCAGTGGGTTAAAGCCTTTGCCTTCGGCTCAGGTCATGATTCCAGGGTCCTGGGATTGAGCCCCACATCGGGCTCTCTGCTCAGCAGGGAGCCTGCTTCCCCCCTCTCTCTCTGCCTGCCTCTCTGCCTGCTTGTCATCTCTGTCAAATAGATAAATAAAATCTTAAAAAAAAAAATTACCAGCGGGGGGAGGGGGCATCTAGGTGGCTCAGTTGGTTAAGCAACTGCCTTCAGCTCAGGTCATGATCCCAGGGTCCTGGGATCAAGCCCCTCACTGGGCTCCGTGCTTAGAGGGGAGCCTGCTTCTCCCTCTCTTTCTGTTGCTCCCCCTGCTTGTGCTCTCTTTCTCTCTGTGTCAAATAAATAAATAAAATCTTAGGAAGGAAGGAAGAAAGGAAGGAAGGAAGGAAGGAAGGAAGGAAGGAAGGAATTACCAGCAGGAAAACAGGCCTCATAATGAGCAGAAAAATCAATAAGCTGCACAACTCTCACATTAGAATTAGTCCCCGCAGACCGTAAAACAAGGATTGTGACCACAAGGCACACATTCAGGGAGTTCAGCAGAGGCGTCCAAGATACTAAAATACCTACACTGAGATTCTAGAGTGAGAAGACAGGACAGAGGGGATTGATGGCAAGATTAGACATCACAGAAGAGAAGATTAGTGAACCTGAAGACAGCAGCAATAATTATCCAAAATGAACACAGAGAGAAAGAATGAAGAAAAAAAAGAAGGGCATCAGTGAACTTTGGGTCTTCAAGTGCACAGATAAGCAGAGTCCCCAAATTGAGGGGGAGAGAGAGAGAGAAAGAACAGCAAAAAATATTTGAAGCTGTGAGGGCCAGAACATTGTTCAAAGTTTGATGAAAAGTATAAACCCACAGATCCAAGAATCTCCGGGAAACTCAAACACCATAAACATGACAAAAATCACACCAAGGCAATTCCTTCAAACCAGTGATCAAGGGAAAATGTTAAAAGCAGCCAGAAGGAACAGGATGCATTACGTGGATAGATAGAACTCTTGTTCTATTTATGCTGCTGGTGGGAATGTAAAATGATACAATGGCTTTGCCCAACAGCTGGGCAGCTTCTTGAAAAGTCCATCATACACCTGTCAGACGATCAACCATTTCATTCCGAGGTCATTATAACCAAGAGACATGGAAGCGTGTGTCCACACAAAGACCTGGACACAAATGTTAACAGCAGCTTTATTTGTAATCGCCCCAAACTGGAAACAACCCAAATCTCCACTGAGGGGATACACAAAGGATGGCCTCTCTGTATAATGAAATAGCACTTGGTAAGGAAAAAGAATGAACTAATAATATATGCAAAAATATCAACGCACCTCTTAATAATTATACTGAGTGAAGGAAACCAGACATCCTATCCCCTGAAAAAAAAAAAGCATAATTTTGTATCATTCTTTTCATATATATGTGTGTGTGTGTGTGTGTCCTTAAAAAAAAAAATATATGAAATCGGGCACCTGGGTGGCTCAGTGGGTTAAGCCGCTGCCTTCGGCTCAGGTCATGATCTCAGGGTCCTGGGATCGAGTCCGGCATGGGGCTCTCTGCTCAGCAGGGAGCCTGCTTCCCTCTCTCTCTCTGCCTGCCTCTCTGTCTACTGTGATCTCTCTCTGTCAAATAAATAAATAAAAATCTTAAAAAAAATATATATATATATATGAAATCAAGAGTGAAAGAAATCAGCCACACCTGGGTGGCAGGTAGGAAGGGACGGAGTTCAAGGGGGACAGGCAATGCTTTTGAGGGTGGTGCATATGTTCTCTACCTTGACTGCAGAGATGGGTTCACATTTGCACACATATGGTCACAAGGTCTCAAATGTAATTTGAAAATATCTGGAGTTCATTATGTGTCAAATATATCTTTAAAAAATGATAAATTATAAAAACGAAACACTTTGGCCCTGGTTCCCACAGGCTTGGCCACCACCACCATCCCCCTACCCTGGGGTAGGGGAGCAGGTGTCCTGGGGTCAGAAGGCATCACTTCACCCCACTGGGCTTAGGGGTTCCACCTGGTGCAAGGTAAACCCCGGCAGAGTCAAGGGAAGACAGTTGGTGAGAGCACCTAGCCCAACCCCAGCGTTTGGCAGAAGCTTAGAGACGCTTCTCTAAGGAACATGGGGTTTCGTCAGTGAGTCCCACTGGCAAGCTGACACATGGCACCCATTTCCTTAGACATCCCTGCTCAGTCCTGAAACACGGTGGCATGTTTTGAAACGTTCAGTGGGCAAACAAGATGCAATTCTTCAGCAATCCTTAATTCGTGTTCCCATTTCTTTATTGAAGATTTTATTTATTTGTCAGAGAGAGAGAGAGCCGGAGCACCAGCAGGAGGAGCAGCAGGCAGAAGAAGCAGACTCCCCACTGAACAGGGAGCCCGATGAGGGACTCGATCCCAGGACCCTGGGATCCTGACCTGAGCCGAGGCAGACGCCCAACTGACTGAGCCACCCAGGCGCCCCTCGTGTTCCCACTTATGATTTTTCCAAGACACACATCCCTTCCTGTCAGAATCCACTTTCAAAGATTCACTGCACCAGGCTAATGGAATGAAATACTATCCGCGGCCCTGGGTGGGGGGTGGACAGTCTCCACCACGGCTTTCTAGAGGCTGAGGGAGCCCTCGGGCTGCCCCCCACCCCCAGGGCAGGGCCTCCAAAGCCATCTCACACCCCAGCCCGGCTTCTCCTGCCACCCCGGTCACCAAGCCAGGCCTGTCACAATGCCCACACCGAGGTGGCCTGCTTCCCCTGACCCTGGCCTCTTGGTCGTGTCCACGGGGAATGCCTGCGGTTTCTCCCGGCCTGTCGTCTGATTCAACAGCATCTCAGGCCACCTCGTGGTCCCCCAGAGTCCGTATGTTGAGGTGCTAAGCCCCGTACCTCAGAGTGTGATTGTATTCGGAGACCTGGCCTTTTAAAGAGGTGATTACGTGAAAAGGAGGTCAACTGAGGTGTGGCTGATGTCCTTCTAGAAGAGGAGATTAGGGCACAGACACACAGAGGGAAGACCAGGAGAGAGGACGCGGGCAGGGCATGGTAGCTACAAGCTACAAGCCGAGGAGAGGCCTTGGTGGAAACCCACCCAGCCGACACCCCGACCTCCGGCTTCCAGACTCTACTTCTGTTGTTTACGGCCCCTGACTGTGGAATTCTATTAAGGCTGCCTGAGCAGATGAAGACAGATGGGGTCTCCCCAATATCCTACCCACCTGCTATGGGGACAGATGGCTGGGGACGCGACGGGGAGGCTAAAACGACACGGACGCCTGGTCTGGGAGCCAAGCGAGGGCCCAGAGGCCACGGGAGGCACTGAGGGTGGATGGGGAGTGAGGGGACACTGAGGCTATTTGGGAAGATGAACAAGAAGGATGCAGGGCAGCTGGGTCTGCCAGAGAGACCCAGCATTTCCAGAAGGGCCAGGTGCTAAAGAAGGGGCTGGGAGAAACCCAGGAAGGAATCGTCCCAGGACCACCTGCCTGGGATGAGGCATCTTTCTCTCTCCAGCTCACCCCATTAGAAGCCCTGGGTGTGAGCCCTGCTATGGAGGGGTGGGGGTGGCAGGGAGAGGGGGACAGGAGAAGGAATCGTCCTCAGGAGGGGCCCTGGTTCCAGAGGTAGTGAACACTCCTGGCAGGTGCCCACAGGCAAGATTGGCTGGGGGGGGCAGGCAAGTGGCGACTTGAGGGCTCAATCATTGTCCTGGAAGTGAGTGTCACTTCACCCTCAGGTAAACAGAGCGAAGCAGACCCAGTCACCTTCTTTGCAGAGGAGGAAGTAGGGGCTGGGGTCCCCGGCCACTGCAGCCAGCTGGAGGCAGCTCCAGACCCAGACCCACATGTCGCTGCTCTGCCACCCAAGATAGGAGCTGGGAGGACCCAGGTGGAACAAGCTCTGTGGCGCATACCTGCACGCACACACCCATGTGCATGCCCACGTGCACGCAAGCACACGCAATCACATGCATGCATCTATGTGCGCATTCACATGTATGCACACTCACATACATCTGTATGCACACATTCACGTGTGTGCACACTCCACACGCACACATGCACCTATCGCACACACACACATACTCATATCTCTGCACACGCGTGCGTGCACACACTCGCGCATATCTATATGCACACGCTCACGTGCATGCACACTCACACACATGCACACTCATTCGTGCATCTCTATGCGCACTCACGTGTGCGCGCACACCTATATGCACACGCTTGCACGTGTGCACACTCACATGCACACTCATTCGTGCATCTCTATGCGCACACTCACGTGCATGCACACACATGCACTTATTCCTGCATCTCTGCGCACACTCACAAGCGTGCACACACACGCACAATCATTCATGCATATCTACGTGCACACTCACATGCATGCACATCCCCTCACACACATGCACACTTGCTCTCACGTGCATACGCACGAGCTACACACACTCTTGTGCCATCCAGACCTCACAGCGGCTCACCCGCACACACAGGCCACACTCCCCAGTCCAACAGCCACATGAACTTGCCCTTCATTTTACTGCAGGACACCATAGGGCTGAAAAGATGCTGCGAACAGCAACGGAAAGGGCACCGGTACATCAATGGACAGACTGCGTTTTTGCGTGTGTGAGGATCCTCCTGGGAGGCCCAAAGCTGGATAGGTTTTATTTAAACTGTCTCCTCAAAACCCCAGAAATCACTGTAATTGCTTTATGACTTGTTTCACAATGCAAAGTTGGAGGCAAAGTCCATTTTAGAAGCTGAAACTACCCATTTTGAAAGCACTCCCCCCCACCCTGATTCTGCGGCTACATCAAAAAAATAAAGATTTGCTCATTTACCGATGTGACTTAAAGCAGATGTGTGTGAGGCCTCTAATCCATCAGATTAATCATAAGCATTTGGGGGGGGTGTTTGTGCCATGTTGCATAACCGCAGGAACAGACTTATTATTTAAAGTGAATTTATTAGGTGTTTGGATGCCCTTTTGCAATGAAAAATCCATCTAATAATTTTCATGAATAATTAGGTTTTTATTTTGGTCATAAACATGAATTTGTGTGTGTGTGTGTGTGTGTGTGTGTGTGTGTGTGTGTGTGTTTAAACGAAAAATCTCATTCCACTTAAACGAGAAACTGGGGAGGAAAAAAAATGGACTTAGGAAGCCAATTCGGTGCCTGGTTTTCCTCGGTGACCAAGCAGTCCGCTTCCCGTCACTGACGCAGACACCAGACCTGGGTTAATACCTTTTCCAGTTCTGTGGGGCCTCCAGAGGCTGGCGGAATCCCAGTGTTAAAGGGACCATGGGGCCTCCTCTCCAACTGGCAGGCAGACATGCATGTGCCTTCTGGATCCAGGCAAAAGGAGCTTTCTGCTAGGAACAGCCATGCACGGGCCATGTGTGACATCTGGGGCACTTTGGGCATATCAGCTTGTTTAATCCCCACAGAAACCTCATGAGGCAAGAGTTATAAACCCCATTTAACAGCCGGGCAAGTGCACCTGGTGGGGTGGGGGGCTGGTGCTCAGTCGGGGGAGCGTCTGATTCTTGGTTTCGGCTCAGGTCCTGATCTCGGGGTCCTGGGATCGAGCCCTGTGTCAAGCCCTGTGCTCAGTGCAGAGTCTGCTTGTCCCCCTCCCTCTCTCAAAGAAATAAATAAAATATTAAAAAAAAAAAAAAAACAGATGGGCAAAACAGAGGTTTGGAAAAGCAGTCATTGACCCCAAGTGACTCAGCTGGGAAATGGCAGAGCTGGGTTATGAACCCAGGTCTGCTTAAAGGGAAAGCGCTCCCCGCCCCCTACACGTCTGCCCCCTGCGGAGGCTTCCCAGGAGAGTCTACCCTGAGGCTGAGGGAAAGGGCTCAGGACCAGGAGTCAGGTCACAGGTTCGGACAATCGCTGCCACCTGGGGCCAGTCACTGTCCCCTCAGCAAGGGTGAAGCCCACCTGCTGGGAGATTGGGGTGTGGGGTGGGAGGCTGGGGTGAGGCCGCAAAGTCCACGCAAACCCTTCTGCCCAGATGTGTACAAGAGAGGCCCTCAGTCTCTGCCCTGCAGCTGTCCTTGGACACCCGGAGCATAGGGACAGGCCTTCCTTGAAAACTACATCTGCCAATGTGGGTTTTTTTTTCTCCCAAGGATTCGCGATTCGTCCTGAAAGCTGTTTCCCGGATGTTTTCTGAGGACCTGTGTCAACAATTCAAGATGAATCCTGACCCTACACGTGGGGACAATAGAATGGGGAAGGAGTCGGAGGTGGTGTGTGGCCTCCAGAGGGTACTCCCAGAAGCAAATTACACTTGCTCACAGAGTTTGGAACAAGTCACAGGGCGCACAGTGGGTGGCGTGGCCCGGCACTTCCCAAAAAGCTACTCCGGAAAGGGGTTGCCCCCAAACCAAAACAGCGGCCTGATTCAGAGCTGGGTGGTTGGTTTTTCTAGATCTCGTTTTAGGGCTTTCTTATTAATTGCCCTTCGCTTTCGACAACAACAACAAAAAATCCGAAGGAAATTCAAAATCCAACCAAAAGACAGACAGGATCCACGCTCCCCATCATAAAACCTGACCTCATGAGGGTAGAGTCTGGGAATATCATAGGCTTAGGATAAGCGAGCCTGGCTGGGGAAAACCAGGCAAACCAGGATATTCTAAAATCGAAACAAAAAACGAAGCCCCAAAGATATTCCTTTTTAGGCAGTTAACTTACATCCTAGAGAATAACAGGAGGAAGACACTTGCCCGGGGAAATCACTGGCCATTTTCTGTGCCGACAACAATGAGGAGGCCTAGATTCTGGATGGACCAAAAGATGCAGATTCCATTGGTGGGATCAGATGCATTTGTGAAACATGACCATAAAGGCTGGGTAGCACCTGGAAAAATGTTTTTGACATAAGGTCGGAATGCACACAAGCAAGGTATCCAGGGTCAGCTCTGGGGTTAGCACTGGGTAGGTATAACTCTGTCCCGGGATTGGGGATTGGATGGGATGATGCAAAATGTTAAATAGTCCTTGTTTTAGGGTGGTGGGGTTATCAATAACATTAATCATGTGAAAGCAACACACACTTCAGGTTTTTTGTTGTTGTTGTTGTTGTTTTAAAGGAAAGGCGGAAAGGGAAGGGTAGCCAAAATGGTAGGCTGTTGGCCAACACTGGGTCTAACATCCTGGATACGGAGGTGGCCACAGTTCAGCAGTAGGGGCAGCTAGAGAGTCGGTGGGCGTGGTGAGGGGCAAAGACATAAGGGTCTACACCTGCCCTGCAAAGAGCAGGTTTGGAAGGACGCCATTTTCTAGCAACACTTCCCAAAGCCTCATGGTGGGGGGACAGAATTAATAAGTGGGAAGGGAGAAATGGGGAGAAATCTGAAAGAGAAGACAGCTTCTCTGAAGGTGTAGGATTGCATCAAAACCCTGTAGGGCCCTGAAGGTGAAAGGCAGGGGATCTGGTACCCAGAGCTCCGCCCTGTGTTGAAACCTAATGCCCAGTGTGATGGTACTACCAGGTGGGACCTTTGGGAGGCACTGAGGACATGAGAGAGGAGCCTCATGATGGGATTCGTGGCCTTATTAAAAAGACCTCAGGGAGTCTTCCACAGTGAGGACTCAGTGAAGACCGCCATCTGTGAACGAGGCAGCGGGCATGGCAGGGGAGGGGCACTCACGCACCAGACCCTGAATCTGCCAGAACCTTGATCTTATACTTCCAGCCTCCAGAACTATGAGAAATAAGCATTTGTTTTCAAAACAAATGGCTATGCCATTTTGTCAGAGTAGCTCAAACAGTCTGAGATGGCGACCTCTGACCCCCTGTCCAGAGCACTTCCTCTTCCAAGCAATCCCACAAAATCGCCAAGGCACATGGTGCCAGGCAAGGCTGTGGCAACCTCCTAGCAGATAAAGTCCCTTTTCATTTATATTTTCATTTATTTTTTTTAAGATTTTATTTATTTATTTGACAGACAGAGATTACAAGTAGGCAAGAGAGGCAGGCAGGGAGAGAGAGGAGGAAGCAGGCTCTCCACGGAGCAGAGAGCCCGATGTGGGGTTCGATCCCAGGACCCTGGGATCATGACCTGAGCCGAAAGCAGAGGCTCTAACCCACTGAGCCACCCAGGCACCACCCCCTTTTTTTTTTTTAAGAAGTAGGCTCCACACCCAACAGGGAGCCCTCTGCGGGGCTCGAGCTCACAACCCTGAGATCAAGATCTGAGCTGAGATCCAGAGTCGGATGCTTTGTCGACCAAGCCACCCAGGTCCCCGGCAAATTCCCTTTCTAACTTAAGCCAGTCTGAGCAGGGTCCAGTCACATTGCTGTTTGAAGGTGCAAGAGTCCAGGGATGTGTAGAAAGGCTGAATCTAATGGAGATTGGGCTCCTGAGGGGAAAGGGGACATCGAGCTCCGGGGACCATGGTTATAACTGAGCAAATTCTGGAAGGGAATCTGGGGGCCACAGTGACATCAGGCTTCTGAGAAATGCCACGCACATCTTGTAGCAATCTCCTTGTCCTTGTGGCCGAGCCAGCTCCTCCAGCCTCACCAGCCTCCTCCACCTGCTGCTGGGGGATATAGGTATTCCCAGCCCCCCAGTCACTGTGGGGTTAGAACAGCACCCACTGAAGGGTTACAGACCATGAACTGCCAAGAATGGGGCTGTGCCAGAGAGAATCCCCGAACACACCAACCTTGCCTTTGACTCTGGCTGGGGGCAGAGCTGGAGACAGGACCCCACAGGAAACAGAAATCTTGTGGCTGAGGAGTGTTCCCAAAGGGGCTGTGGGTATGAAAATGGTGGTAGGACAGTGGATGACCACCTCCCCCACCCCAGCACACCCCAATCCTCTTCTGGGGTCACCTTCTACAGCACCCACCTGACTGGGTTGGTTGCTCCCCAAAACATTCCCAGTCCTCCTTCCTAACAAAGCCCCCATTCTCTTCCAGTGGCAACGTGCCCAGCCTTGGGAGAGGAATCAAGATCAGCCCTAGCCTCCTGTGGCAACCCCGTTACCCTTGCCAGTGACAGCATGATGGCAAACACAGGCACTAGCTCTGGTCGGTGGCCATACGGGGAGTCTTTTGAGAGGTGTTGGGAACCTGCCCCCTCCCCCAACTCAAACAAAAGAGAAAGCCTATTGACAAGAGGACTTTTTTTCCTGCCCCTCTCCCTTCTACCTCGGTTACTCTTGTGAGAAGATGTGAGCTCGGAGCTGCAGCAGCCATCTTGGAACCATGAGGAAAAGCCAAAGGAATGGCAGACACGGATCGGGCCCCCACTGGTGGCAGAATCACTGAACTAACTCAGAACTGTCGACTAACTTCCAGGCTCCAGCGGTCATGCAAGATGATGCAACGACTGTATTGTGGGAGGCACCACGCTCAGCTACTCCGCCACTCACCATCAAAAGCGTGCTTAGTGACCAACACCTTCCTCTATATTATTGTATTTGCTTGTCCCCGCATAGGTAGTTCTGAGCTGCCCATTAGGAAAGAGGAAGCTGCGGCTCGGGAAGTTGAAGAGGTCAGGTGACCCACCTCATAAATGGTAGGACCGGAGCCCTCCACCCGCTGGGATAAATACATTCAGTTTTCGGACTATCCAAGCTCCAGAGCCTTGCCTCAAACCTTCAAAACTGATATGTAAAGATCCGATCCAAACATTTCTAAAATACATGTATGAAAGAAATGCCCTGGCTGTTGGCGTTGGCTCATTCTAAACATGCTATTTTTTAGGATCATTTATTTGAGAGAGAAAAGAGAAGATGAGTGGGGATGGGGGGCGCAGTGGGAGAGGGACGAGCAGACTCCGTGCTCAGCGTGGAGCCCAACACGGGGCCCGATCTCACGACCCCCAGATCATGAACTGAGCCGAAACCAAGAGGCAGACGCTCAGTGGACTGAGCCACCCAGACACCGCTATGTTTTAGTACTCTGGTTTCTCTTCAGATAGCATAAATCTTTCACCTTTTCCTAAACATGTTGCTACTTTATAAACTCTCCCAAATGGCTCCCCTCCCCGCAAACACACACACACACACACACACACACACACACACACGGAGAAGGAAAGAGTAAAGGGAAAAAATGAGCATGCCAGGAAGTCACCGGAAAAGAACTTTTTGGTCTGGGAGCCAGGAAATGTCAAGGAAACAAATGTGGCTACAACTGACCCTCCCGTCTCCTGCTGTGCCAGTGGGATTCAAAAACTGGTTCTTTATTAACGGTTCACCGTAGAGTGGTCCTGACAAGTGGCAGGCTGCCGCAGAGGCCGAAAAAGCTGCATGTGATTCTGGGTTTTACGGTAATTTAACCAATACATATAGTAGTTGATGGTAGGGGCGGAAATTCTTGTTTTCAAACTGATTGGTCTGGACAATGGAAGACCAAGAGCCAACAATAAATCCATTGTAAGCTGGAAATGCTCTCCTCTGAATACGGCTAAATATTTCTTTAATCCTTGCATTAAATTTGTTACTGGAGTATGAAAGCTATTTTATTTACTCTAAAATTTAAGCTGGTGTAATACTGTAATTATAGGTGTAATGAGTAGGGGGGGTGATTACTCCGGGAACCTATTTAAGGCACTTTAAAAACATAGTGTCAGATGCTTGTTGTGCATTTATATTTTCGGGTCATAAGGAAGATATTATCGTTAATGATTTTTATGTTCTGCAAACCGTTTCTTTCATTTTTGGATCATGGGAAGGGTCTTTAATAATCCCCAGTTAGCATGAATATTCCTTTTTTGTAGCTTGTCTATCTACATTATCGGGCACATCAGCCAGTCCCCAAAAAAGTTATGTCATAGTCCTGTTCCCAAGGGAACAAAGACATCGGGTCCCCTATTAACAGTGGCTTTTGTTGGCTTATTTTTGTAATTTTTTTTCCCCCTGACATTAAAGTTGTGTGTGGTTGGCAAGGATTTCTCTTCCTCAATTTGGATGTGGTTTCTGCCTCTGAAACTCTGAAAACAAGCTTGTTGATAAAGGACAAGCTGCAGGCATAACTACTTCAGCAACAGACTCCAAAGAGGCTCACTGGAAACAAATCGGAACTAAAAGCCATGTTCAAGTTCAAATGTTCTTCCCTTCAGAGATTTTCAGCTCATATTAATTTGTCCTTCCTATAATAAATGGTTCAAGAAAAGTATCTTTACATCTATTTAAAGCCAATTACCGGGGCACCTGGGTGGCTCAGTCGGTTAAGCATCTGTCTTTGGCTCAGGTCATGATCTCAGGGTCCTGGGTTCGAGTTCCACGCCTCCTACACACACCCCCTCCCCCCCCGGCCTCATCTGTGCCAGGGGCTTACATGTCCCATCCAGTGACACTGGTGAGTCGAACAGCTTGTCGCAGGAACAGACTGGTGCCCTGGGAGAGAGATGCCTTCTTACGGGGGACCCCAAATAGCCAGAAGCTCAACTCCAAGAGCACTGAACCGCGGCATCTCTGAATCTCCATCCTCCAATCTGTGCTCCAAGTGCATCCGCTCTTCAACTAACTAAACCCAACTAAACCAAGTTTAGTTAGCTAGGAATATAGCCTGCCCATGGAAGTCCTGAGCTCACGCTAGCCTGTGGGATGCCCTGATGAATTTCAAGTGGAAATCCCCGGATGTGAAATTTGCCCTTTGCCTTCTAACCGAGAGCAGAGAGAATGGGACAGAGACGGAGAGACATGAAGTCTCACCCAGGTGCCGCCGGAGGGGGGCAAGAACGAAGCCCCTGCAGTCTCTCCCCTCCAATCCTTAATCCTCAATATCCAGGACTTGGGGAAGCCACCCTTTTCAACAGTGGCTGCTTTGCCAGGACATCAGCTCCATTCCCACCACCATTAACCTGGACACAATTTGCAGGTTCCTTGTAAAAAGGTTTTACTGGGATTTCTGATGGACTCAGTCTGGGCTTGCGGTTTATTTTTACCAAGAGGGGTCTCCTCTTGGAAAGAAAGGCTCTGGTTATTGCACTAACAGATAGAAATGTTCCTGGGCCTCCATAAATCAACTCAACACCCTGGTCTCTAGGGATTTGCCAAAAAGATAATGGCCTGCAATTATGGAAGTTTCGGCACCAGTCGCCAGTGGGACTCCGGGGAGACTTCCAAAGTCTGGGGGCACTTTCAAGACGAAAAGAAGGAAATCGACCCAAGAACCAGCAATTCTGCCCCAGAGCACGCTGCTGGAAGAGAGGTAACACTGGCTTCAACTAAAGTCGTAAGAAACAGGTACCCGGGACTAGAAGGTGTGGTGCGATCTTCTCCCATTTCCCCCCAAATCCCAAATGGACTCAACCATGGATACACGGCGGGATACATGAGTAAAGATCACAACTCGCATAGCTGAGGGGAATGGGCAGTAACAGGCCAGGCCTACCTTCCTCTCCTCTACCTTGAAACCCTAGGGCTTTCCCCCACTGCAGCTGAGGGTGTGCCCCTAGGCAGTATACTGGGGATCTGCTTTTCCCAGCAGGAAGGGGGTGGCTCAGGCAAGGAGGTGAGCACAACCTGGAGATCCCCTGGCTAGTCCACCCGCCTGTCTCGGTTCTCTGGGGAGGGGCACTGCCGCACAAAATGTGGAGTATTTCACGAACATGATGGATGGATGGGGGTTTTGAGGTTCTAAGTGTGGCGTCTGTTTTGAAGACACACGGCAAGCGACCTTAGGACTCATGTCACAGCGTCCCCTGTGGCACTTGGAACCAGCGCAAGAAAATTCAGATGTATCTCCATCGCTTGGAAGCCAGAATCGGGGTTTTTTTTTTCCTTCTTCCCCTCATTCTACCAGGTTTCGTTGGCACTGGGTGCGCACTCAGCTCTAAGAGCTTCAGAACACAGCATCTCTAGGATGGAGGGGCTCGGAACCCTTTCGGGGGGGGAGGTGGGCAGGGAAGGTGGGGCTGGCTAGATCCCTCCAAGAGCCCCGCCGAGGCTTCCCTCCGCCGTGGCCGCCGGCCTGCTGGAGAGCCCGCTCTTCTCCAGGTACACCAGCACGGGGAACAGTGGCTGCCAGGCTCCCGGTGACGAGTCACCCACCCGACACTTCCCACACGAGCCAGGCACAGTAGTCCCGGCACCGAGGGGCCAGGCGCTCAGCGCCGGCGGGAGGCGACCGGTCCGAGCGCGCACCCCCGTGGAGACTCGACCCCCAGGTCTGGCAAAATTTCTAAGCCCGCAGGCATTCCTCCCTCTCCCTCCCGGCGGGTTGCTCCTGAAGCCGCCCGTCCAGCTCGCGTTTCCCGCGGCCGCTGCGCCCGGGACCGCGTGCGATCCCGCGGCTGGAGCGGAGACGCCAGGACCCCTCGGGCACCGGCACCCGCAGCCACCCGCCGCCGCGCAGGCCCCGGGCGGACGGGCGACCCCTCTTCAGAGAGACGGCCGCCCAGCCCGCGCCCAGCCGCTGTCCCCGACCGCCCCCGCGCCCCGCGCCCCTCACCTCGCGCAGCAGGCGCTCCAGGTGCGGCTCGGCCCAGGCGGCCAGGGCGCTCGGCGGCCCCGCGCGCCGCAGCAGCTCCCGCTCCTCCTCGAGCGCCGCCACCCGGCCCTGCAGAGCGGCCGCCTGGGCGCCCAGCAGCAGGCAGGCGGCCGCCGAGCCCACGGAGAGCAGCAGGCACACGGTGCTCACCGCCCAGGCCCCGGCTGCCGTCGCGGGACGCCCCCCGCCGCCGCCCGCCGGGCCGTCCTTCCGCGCGTCGCCGCCGGCGCGCTGGCCCGAGCTCATGGCGCGCGGGTCGCGCGTGGGTCTCCGACGGGGCGGTGCGAGGGAGTCGCGGGCGCAGGCGGGAGAGCCCGAGGCACGAGGTCGGCCGGGCGCGGGGCTTAGCCTCGGGGCAGCAGCGGAACACGGCGCACGCCCCCCTCTCCGCCGCCAGCTCCTCCACAGCGGCCACTTTGGGCAGTTTCCTCTATGCAAATAGACCCTGCCAGAAAAGGAGCCGGGACCCACCCAGGGGAGGAGCGGCCCGGCCGGCCCCGCGCGGCGAGGGGAGGGGGAGGGACGGGAGCTGGCTCCTCTGAGCCCCCATCCACTGCGCGCGCCCGGCGGACCCCCGGCGCGGCGCGGACCTCCACCTCACCTGTCCGGGGGGCCGGGCTGCACCCCGCTGCCGCGCGCGCACCTCCGCGGCTCCCCAGGCCTACGTGCCCCGCGATCCCTGAGGACTACCGTGCGCGCGGACACTTGGCGCCTTCTGCAGCCCACCTCTGGCTGGAGCATCATCCGTGCCTGGGGGAAATGCCCCTAAACTTGTGAATTAACCTTTCTGACACTTTTTTTTTTTTTTTTTTAAGTTGAGAACTTCGAACCCCGTGGAAAACTTAGTGGGTCCGGCCTGGATGGTGCCTTGGCGCCTCTCGGTGGCCGAAAGCGATCTCTGCGCACTCGCGCCTGGAGACGCGGTCCGGGTTGCGATCTCACCAAGCAGAATCTTAGCCCTCTCACCATTAGGTGCCAGACATGGGGTGCTGGGGGCAGAAATTGTTAAGACCTCGCCGCTGCCCTAGAGAGGGTTTTCGTTTGAGAAAATCGAGACTATCACGCATGGAAAAGATGGGGGGGAAGAGCTCCAACTTTTGTTCAGGTGATGGCTTCATTCCGTTGTGGAAGCACAGCTTGGCCCAAAGTAATAATCCAGTAGCACCACACTGAGCTATCTCGCCGTCCTGCTGCAGATTTAGGTCACAGGGTTCAGGTAGGAAGGCCTGAATGAGAACGAAGAAGCCCTCAGTCTTTCCAAGAAAGGGAAGAAAGGCTGGAAGTCAGGCGGGATCTCTGGGGTCACATTCCTATCAAGTGTATTCATATCTGAAAACGGGTCTCACTATTATGCTTCCAATATCGTTGGTAATACTCAAAAAAAATCACATACTGCTGGCTTGGAACTTTGTGATTTGGGCAATTCCACAACCACTCATTCATTCATTCATTCATTTAAGAATGAGACCTGTTATATCTTCCCCTCGCTCTCTGGGTGTCTACGGATTATTCATTTCAGTGGCTAGATTAGTCATCTCTGAAAACTGTTGAGGACCTCCAGCTGATATGTCCCTCCTTACTCCCTTAATTCAGAGGGGAAAACTTCCTCTGAGACTGGGATAAAACAGAAGTGATTGGCGTCTTACTACCTCTGCAACTTCGTAGCCGTGACCTTCCTTAGGTAAATGGGGCTCATGTAGATATTGGGGCTATGCTAAAATTCCGTGTGTGCCCAATAAATAGGCTGAAAAGCACTCGCTAAGCAAACTAGATTGTCTTCTCGGAAAGAGGCCAACACCAGATTATAAGTCTACCCACACATAGGCTAGTTGCGCATCACCTGTGTTAACATTACTGTCTGTCCTCATGTTTGTAGCAGCATTATCTACAATAGCCAAATGACGGAGGCATTTGGACTACCCAAGTGTCCCCCGACTGTTGAATGGATAAGGAAGAGGTAGCATATCTATACGATGGACTATTACTCAGCCACCAAAAAGAATGAAATCTTCCATTTGCAATGACTTGGAGGGAGCTAGAGAGTATTATGCTGAGCGAAATAAGTCGGTCAGAGAAAGACAAAGACCATATGCTTTCACTCACATGTGGAATTTAAGAAATAACACAAATGATGACGGGGAGAAAGAGAGAGAGAGAGAAACTGAGAAACAGACTCTTAACTATAGAGAGCAAACTGATGGTTGCCAGAGGGGAGGTGGGTGGGAGGATGGGTGGGTGGGTGGGAGGAAATAGGGGATGGGGAGTAAAGAGGGAAGTTGTCATGATGAACACTGGGTGATGTAGGGAAGTGTTGAATCTCTATAAGGTACACCTGAAACTAATATAAAAATGTATATTGATAACTGTAATTTAAATGAAAACCTAAAAAAAAAAAAAAAAAGCCAAGCTCATTGATCCGCTAGGCCTTTGCCCTCCCCTACTACCTCACTATCTGGAATGCTCTGCTCTCAAATCTTTGAACAGCAAGTTCTCCCTTCAGGTCGTTCTCAAATCTCCCCGGCTCCGAAGGACCTTTGCAGGACCCCCCCCCCCAAGGTTGCTGCACCCACAGCCCCCCTCCAAAGGATTACTGGAGGGATCAGGCCCCTTATTGAGGTTTGAAGTTACCCTTCCATTAGCAAGACCTTTGTCTTGCTGACCACTGTTTTCTCAAAAAACAGAACAGGATCTGACACATGGCTGATGCTTGGTAAATATTTGTCAAATGAATTAAGGCAAGGCGAAAATAGGTTTGCTGCCTGCAGCTCACTTTAAAAGCCAGAAGAAAATACTCTATGTTGTTTTTGTTAGTTGGGGTCCTAGAAGGAACAGACGGCCTCCTTGGACCACAGACAGCCTGACTGTGAAGACCCTTTATAAAGTGGGGCAGTTGAAGGGAAGCCGACAGGAGAGGCTTGAAGAAGCCCCCCTAGGGTAGCAACTGTGGGGAGCATTTCCATTCTTGCTGAAGGGATGAGGAGAAGGAGCTGTTGGGGGGACCCTGTGAATGCTTGGAGCTATAAAAAGGTCTGTAGGAGCTGTGGACTTCGGTTAAGGGACACTGTGAGTTGGAAAGTGGGGGCAGGGGGGGTGGATGGACAGTCTTTCTCTCCTCCTGCTCTGTGGTCTGCTGGGTCTCCTGCCAAACCCACAGGGCAGGGAGCCCAGGTGTTGGAGGGCAAGAGGGGAGCCTGCTAGAGAGATGGGAGCAGCTCTGTAAAGGGCGGGGAGAAAAAAAGAGAATCTTCATCACATTAACTGAACACGAATATAGCACTTAGCGAGCTCCATATGGCTATGGCTGCATCCGAATGGCTAACCTGTCAGCACCAGGTGCCAGTCCTCGGGGAGCCCAACTGATGGCAAAACAACTATTTTGGACTCCCTCCATCCTGGAAGGGCCAGTGGTTTACTCCTCATGAGGATAGCCAGCTAGTCGGCTAGTCTTTCCTCTCTGTAGAGCTTCAAGCCATGACTGCTATCCTGACAGACGGCCCAGTCCATAGGCATGGAATCCCATACAACATAGCATCAGAGCAAGGGACCCACTTGACAGTGGGAGGGAGTCCATGACCATGGAATCCACAGGTTGGATTACATCCTGCACCAGCAGAAACAGCCAGGCTCACAGGACACTGGAACCACCTTCCAAAGGCACAGGAACCAACTCCTAGTATTCAGAGGCAAAATACAGGTGCAATAAAAGTGCCCCTTTATCCACTGGGGATACATTCCAAGACCCCCAGGGCATGCCCAATGCTGCAGATTGAACTGAACCCTGGGTAAACTATATTTTTCTCCCATATAGACATTCCTGTAATAAAGTTTAATTTATAAATTAGGAACCATAAGAGATTAACAATAAAAATAGAACAATTATAACAATATCCTGCAATAAAAGTTATGTGAAAGTGGTCACTCTCAAAATATCTTATTACACGTGCTCACCCTTTTTTTTTTTTTCTTTTTGGGTGATGGTGTGAGATGATAAAATGCTTTTGTGCTGAGAGGAAGTGAGGCGAATGACAGCGTGGTGATGTAGCATTACTCTTGACCTTCCGTTGATACCTAAGGAGGATTTTCTTCTTCCAGACGGTAGTTGACCTTGGACCACTGAAACCCCAGAGCAGGAAACTGCAGATAAGGGAGGACTCCTGTACTAAAAGTCTGCAGAGCAGCCTTTCCGGTAGTGTTCCCGATAAAATATGGTGGTAGGAACCAAGGAACAGAAAGGGGAGTAGTCCCACGCCCCCCCCCCCCCATGACTCCCTGGGGCGGGGGGTTGTACTGGCTGTCCTCACCACTGTGGGTCCTGCGGGGTTGCAGATGCTAGTTCTCAAAAGGGTTCCACTCTTGCCAGGGGATACAGCAGGGGTCCATTCAACCACAAGCTACATGCCACCCAGGGCACACTGAGCTCTGTGTCTGGGAACCTGAAGTCTGCGAGTCATCATTTTGGTGGTGGTGACTGGCCCTGATCAGCAGGAGGAGGTAGGGCTGCTTTTAAACAGTGGGGGCAGGGAGGAAGAGGCCAGATACCTGGTGATGCCTCTTTGCCCCCGTCTAACTGAACAGCAGTGGGCAGCCACACAGCAACATGATTGACAAGGGTACAGACTTTCCAGAACAAAAGGGGCATTATAAAATATTTTATTTAAAAAAAAAAGAGATTGTTTGGGGGCAGATAGGGTTACTAACCAATGCAGAAGATCATAAGTAACGTTGATCATGAAAAAGTTCCAGGGGCACCTGGGTGGCTCAGTGGGTTAAGCCTCTGCCTTCGGCTCGGGTCGTGATCTTGGGGTCCTGGGATCAAGCCCCGCATTGGGTTCTCTGCTCAACAAGGAGCCTGCTTCCCCTCCTTCTCTCTCTGCCTACTTGTGATCTCTGTCTGTCAAATAAATAAAAATCTTTAAAAATTAAAACAAATAAAAGAAAGCAAGAGTGCTTACTCATTTTTGTTTAATTACTGCTAAATGTGGTTTAAATTATGGTATAAGGCTTAATGGGCTAATCTGGAGTCCCCAGGGGAGAGGACCAAAAAAATTTTTTGAATAACCAAAGGCTGAAAATTCCAAATATGATAAAAACTATAAACTCACAGATCCAAGAATTTTAAGGAACCCAAGCACAAAGAACATAGAGAAAACCACACCACCAAGCACATCATAATCAAATTGCTTAAAAGTAATGGTAAAGAAACAACCTTACAAGCACCTAGAGAAAAAGAGAAAAAGACAGGTAGACTTTCCACTGGAAACAATGCAACCCAGAGTAGAGGGAAACAGTATCTTTTGTCAGGCCAGAATTCTATACCCACTGCAGGTAGCTTTCAAAAACCAAAGTCTAAACAACTACTTTGATACAAAAGCTAAAAGGATATATTACCAGTTAGTCCACAATAAAAATAAATGTTAAAGTAATTCAGGTGGAAGGAAAAGTGTGTGTGTGTGGGTGTGACACACAGGGAGAATTTTAGGTAATAAGCCACCAAAAGGGGGCGCCCGAGTGGCTGAGTCTGTTAAACTGCTGACTCTTGATTTTGGCTCAGGTCATAATCTCAGGGTGGTGAGATCCAGCCCCATGTCTGACTCTGCACTGGGCATGGAGTCGGCTTGAGGTTCCTCTCTCCCTCTGCTCCTCCCTCTGTTCACGTAAATCATCTCTCAAATAAAATCTTAAAAAAAAAAAAAGGATATAGGGAAGAAATTATGAAATAATAGCTACCATTCACTAGCACTTTATGTAAATTATTTCGTTTAATCTTCACGATCACCCTTGGGAAGTCAGGTATTAGCATGCTAGCTCACAGATGAGACTACAGAAGATCTGTGCGTACCCTGCCCACCTACCTAGGTAATCCCAGGGTGTGAACCTGGTCTCACTCTGCAGGCAAGCATTGCCATGTTGACCAGATTGGGAGACACACAAAATAAGGTCAATGTTTCTGAAGCAATTTTAAAAACATAAAAAAGAAATAGTACAATCTTTTAAAAATTAAATTATTCTACCAATGACACAGGACTGTTCTTGTCATTCATTCAAAATCGTACCTGCCCCTGTTGTCTTCAGTTAAAAGTAAATCCAGCAACTTTTAAAAGCACTGGATTTTTGTAAATTAAAAAACAAAACATAAATTTGATTTGTATTTCTCATTGGAAACATTTTAAGTCATGGGGTGAGGGGAGGGGCATGGGAACACCCCCAAATCTACAATTAATCTTCAATTCATCTCATTATATATAACTACTGTTAATAGTATCTGAAAGAATGAGGTCTGTGAGGCGCCTGTCTCAAAGGATATTTTCAGGTTTCAAGTCTTCCTAATTAAATCTATGCCTGTCTTGTGATTATGATGACTTCCCTCCATCCCCCAAATTGCTACGTTTAAACCAAACTAAAAAGAAAGGAGTGAATGTAAGAAAATGCACCTGAATAGTACACATTCTTGATTGGTAAAAACAAACAAAACAAATTTCTTTGAAAATCCTATTCTCCATGACATTTCAGTCAAATGTCACAACAAAAACTACAATTTAAGGGGATCAAAATAGAATTCTTTTTTTAAAAAATCTGAGAGAGATTAGGTGGGGGGGGGGGCAGAGGGAAAAGGAGAGAGAGAGAATCCAAGCAGACTCCCCACAGAGAACAGAGTCCAACACGAGTCTCCATCTCAGAGCCAAAACCAAGAGTCAGGCACTTAACTCACTGAACCACCCAGGCACCCCTCCAAATAGAATTCTTGATGGTTTAGTAATTTCTGGTGCCATAAAGAACAATTGGCTAGAAAAAAAAATAAAAGTCATCTGGGTTAAAATGTTTACAGAAAACAAATTAACTACTTTTTATTACTGGGACACTAAATGCCAGGTAATCTGCCAGATGCTTGTAATCACCCGATATTATAGATATTACCCCTAAGAAATTCCAAGTAACAAAGTTAAGTTATTTTTAAATCATGTGCTCCCCAAACACAGAGAAGACACAGACTGACCTTGGAACCATGCTGTTAAGAAGTCTGAGCTCTTTCAATTGACTGAACTCTTACCCCAAGGAATTAGCTGATAGGTGAGAAATGGACACAAAGGCCTGGAAGCTTCTTTACATTATGGTATTTCAACCTGGAGGCTTGATTAGAGCTAGGTCTACCCAATGGTTTAACCTCCACTGAGGATTGCTGCCTGGATCCATTATTTCATTAACAGTTGCAACATACTGCCTTTCTAACATCCCTTCTCTGTTTATTAGAGGGAATTCTATTTTTTAGACTCAAAATGGATGAAAGACCTCAATGTGAGACAGAAATCCATCAAAATCCTTGAGAACACAGGCAGCAACCTTTTCGACCTCAGCTGCAGCAACTTCTTCCTAAAAACATCGCCAAAGGCAAGGGAAGCAAGGGCAAAAATGAACTATTGGGACTCCATCAAGATCAAAAGCTTTTGCACAGCAAAGGAAACAGTCAACAAAACCAAAAGACAACTGACAGAATGGGAGAAGATATTTGCAAATGACATATCAGATAAAGGGCTATTGTCCAAAATCTGTGAAGAATTTACCAAACTCAACACCCAAAGAACAATCAAGAACTGGGCAGAGATTGGGGCACCTGGGTGGCTCAGTGGGTTAAGCCTCTGCCTTCGACTCAGGTCATGATCTCCGGGGTCCTGGGATCAAGTCCCGCATTGGGCTCTCAGCTCAGCGGGGAGCCTGCTTCCTCTGCCTGCCTCTCTGCCTACTTGTGATCTCTCGCTGCCAAATAAATAAATAAAACCTTAAAAAAAAAAAAAAAAGAAATGGGCAGAGGACATGAACAGACATTTCTGCAAAGACGACATCCAAATGGCCAACAGACACATGAAAATGTGCTCCACATCACTTGGCATCAGGGAAATACAAATCAAAACCACAGTGAGATACCACCTCACACCAGTCAAAATGGCTAAAATGAACAAGTCAGGAAATGACAGCTGTTGGCGAGGATGCAGAGAAAGGGAAACTCTCCTACACTGTTGGTGGGAATGCAGCTGGTGCAGCCACTCTGGAAAACAACGTGGAGGTTCCTCAAAAAGTTTGAAATAGAGCTACCCTACGACCCAGCAATTGCACTACTGGGTATTTACCCTAAAGATACAAATGTAGGGATCCAAAGGGGCACATGCACCTGAATGTTTACAGCAGCAATGTCCACAATAGCTAAACTATGGAAAGAACCTAGATGTCTATCAACAGATGAATGGATAAAGGAGATGTGGTATATATATCCAGAGGAATACTATGCAGCCACCAAAAGAAATGAAATCTTGCCATTTGCAATGGTATGGGTAGAACTAGAGGGTATTATGCTGAGCAAAATAAGTCAATCAGAGAAAGACAATTATCATATGATCTGGTATGAGGAATTTGAGAGGCAGGGCAGGGGGTTTGGGGGTAAGGAAGGAAAAAATGAAACAAGATGGGATTGGGAGGGAGGAAAATCAAGAGAGACTCTATCTCACAAAACAAACTGAAGGTTGCTGGGGCGTGGCGGGGAGTAAGGAGAGGGTGGTTGGGTTATGGACACTGGGGAGGGTATGTGCTATGGTGAGTGCTGTGAAATGTGTAAGCCTGATGATTCACAGACCTGTACCCCTGGGACAAATAATACATTATATGTTAATAAAAATAATTTTTAAAAAAGGAATTCTAGTTTTGTTTTGTTTTTAAGATTTTTAATCTATTCACTTGACAGACAGAGACCAGAAGTAGGCAGAGAGGCAGGCAGAGAGAGAGGAGGAAGCAGGCTCCCCGCTCAGCAGAGAGCCCGATGCAGGGCTCGATCCCAGGATCCCGGGATCATGACCTGAGCCGAAGGCAGAGGCCTTAGCCCACTGAGCCACCCAGGCCCCCCAGGAATTCTAGTTTTTAAAAATTCCATCTGGTGCGTCTGGTTGGCTCAGTCGGTTAAGTGTCTGCCTTTGTCTCAGGTCCTGGGATCAAACCCCCTATCAGTCTCCCTGCTCAGTAGGGAGTCTGCCTCTCCGGCCCTAGCCCTACCCTCTCTCATGCTCTAATTAATTAAATTAAAAATGAATTTAAAATTTAAAAAAATTTTAAATCATCTTCATCAACTATTAGTTTACAGAATCAGTGGGTACTATAGAAATGGACACCACTCTGGTGTAATATTGAATATGGGAAATGCTCTACAGACAAATGAGCCAGTTTCTTTAGCAAAGAAACAGAATGGCAGGAGGCAAAAGGTACACACCATGATTCTAAAGGTCCTAAGACATATCAGCAATGTGTGGATACTGACTGAGTCTTGATTCAAAGTACACAACTATAAAATGATACTTTTTTTTTAAACATTTTATCCATTTATTTGACAGATCACAAGTAGGCAGAGAGGCAGGCAGAGAGAGAGGAGGAAGCAGGCTCCCTGATGGGCAGAGAGCCCAATGCGGGGCTCGATCCCAGGACTCTGGGATCATGACCTGAGCTGAAGGCAGAGGCTTTAACCCACTGAGCCACCCAGGCGCCCCTAAAATGATACTTTCTTAGGACAAACTTTAAAAACAGACTCAGCATCAGATAAGGAATTATTTTGTTAGGTATAATGGCAGGGTATTTTTTAAAACTCCATCTGTTAAAAGGTAAACAAAAATATTATGGGTGAAATGATATGGTATCTGGCATTTGTACACAAATATGATAGGAAAATAGGTTGAGGAAGAGACAAAACAAAATTTGCCAAGTGTTTTGAACCTGGGCTGTTTAAGTATTTAGAGGTTCATCATTCCGTTGCATTATATGTATATTTTTTAAGGTTCTGACAGACTGAAAGAGGGAGAGCACAAGCAGGGGGAGTGGCAGACAGGGAGGGAGAAGCAGATACCCCCTTGAGCAAGGAGCCGGATAAGATTTGATCCCAGGATCCTGAGATCATGACCTGAGCCAAAGGCAGACACTTAACTGACTGAACCACCCAGGTGCCCCACTGCATTCTATTTTTAAAAATTAATTACCAATATAGAACTAGTCAGATTCCCCACATGACTCAAATTAAGTGTATTCACATCACCTATATCCAAGTCTGGATTGACCAAATTGTAAAATGAACGTGTCCTTGACTTTACATTCCCTCTATCTAAAAAAATAAAACAAAACCAATTAATCAACCAAACAAAACTTTAGCTTAAGGATTTAGCTGGAGACGGAAAAAAAAAATCAATTCTTAAGAATTAAAAATTGTTTTGACCTATTTATTTACAAACATTTGATCTACTAAGCCAATTACTGACACTGCTCTTGGTGCTGTTATTTGAAATGAATCCTTCTGACCATATTTGAAAAGGTAGCTTGTTAAGTACTGGATGTTTCCACTTAAAATACTTCATCATCTGCATAACGTTTTGTGGGAATCACAAACTTCTAATTGGGAAGGATTTAAAAAGTCAGTGCACCTTCCTGACGAAGTTTTGTCTTCATTCATTTCCTCATGTCAAGATGAGTCTTAGGTACTTTAGGTACCTACTTAAAACAATTTTAAATTCAAATGACGATACCATTTTAACCACTTTGATGGCCGAAGCTACCTATCGACTGTAGCAAAGAAACATGTGAAGGTGGAATCCAAGTAGTAAAACCCTCTATTAACCATTACTTTCCATTTCATCACAGCTCATTCCGCAGTAGAGCTATGAACAAGAATCGAACTGATGGAGTTTTAGACCTATGACATGTGCTTTCACAGAAAAGTGGGATCAGGGAAACTTGAGAGTAAGTCTCAACTCAGCCATGACTGAGAGACTGGGCCAAATCACTTCCGATTTCTACAGCATCTAGCTCTTCAACATTACTCGGAGAAATAATTTTCTATTTTATGAACTATAAAACTTCACAGGATAATTTGCTGCCAGGTGAGTAATAGCCCGTGTCAATTTTATTTACCTGCTCTGAACATTCTGATGAATGAGAATACCTGAGAGAGAAGCAGGAGCTGAAAATACTGCAAACCACCTACTCAGCTGCACTTTAAAAAATGCCTCATAAAAACTTAGCTTTCAAAATGGACCAGACTGAAATGTACTAGCTGAGCCCATAAATTTCCTAGCAGCATAGGCAGGCTTAGATTATCTGTCTTGGTGATGATTTTTTGGACCTGACACCAAAAGCGAAGGCAACAAAAACAATCATGAAGTAGGACTTCATCAAACTTAAAAGCCTCTGCGGAGCAAAGGACATCATCAGCAAAACGCCCTGGTAACCCGAGGTTCCTCAAAGTTAAAAAACAGAGCTACCTGACAACCCAGCAACTGCACCACTAGGCCTTTACCCAAAGGATACAAAAAACTGACTCGAAGGGATACATGCACCCCTATGTTTCTAGCAGCATCATCAACAGGAGCCAAACCATGGAAGAGCGCGCTAATGTCCACCAATGGATGAACGCATAAAGCAGATGTGGCATATGGATCGGACAGAGTATTACTCAGCCACCAAAACAATAAAATCTTGTCATTTACAGCAACATGGATGGAGCTCAAGTACAATGCTAAGCAAATAAGAGGAAGACAAATACATGGTTTCATTCATACGAGGGATTTAAGAAGCTAAACAAACATAGGAGGACAACCAAGAAACCAGAGGCAAACCAAGAAACAAGACTAGAGGACTGAGAAAACACTGCTGGTTACCAGGGCGGGGGTGGGGTGATTAGGTGATAAACAGGTGACAGGGACTAAGGAGGCCACTGGTTGTGATGAGGACCTGAGCATAGAGTGTTGTATGGAAGCATGGGATTGCAGAATTCTACACTTGAAACTAGTACTGTGTGCTAACTGGAATTCAAATAAAAGCTTGGAACAAAAAAAAAACCCAAAAAACAAAAAAATAAAACACCTTGTCACAACATACAGTTCAACTATTATGAGGGCAGCTACTGTATGTGGACTGCATCAGATGCCTGCGATTAATTTATGCTGTGCTTCTGAGGCAGAATTTCAGCTTTCTTAAATTGCCAGTCAACTTCAAGAACAGGAGCCTTGGGGCACTTGGGTGGCTCAGTTGGTTAAGTGACTGCCTTCGACTTGGGTCATGATCCCAGGGTCTTGGGATCAAGCCCCGTATCGGGGTCCTTACTTAGCAGGGAGCCTGCTTCTCCCTCTCCCTCTGCCTGCTACTCTGCCAGCTTGTGCTCTGTCAAGTAACTAAAAAAAAAAAAAAAAAAGAACAGGAGCCTTGTTGTATTGGCAAATGCCTCCTGTGAATAACGGAGGGAAACCAGCCTGGTTTCACTGTTTGTCATACAAGAAAACCCCATGTGTTCTATGTTTAAAACGTAAGCCAAACAACTCAAATCTTTGTATAATGCACTTACAAAAATGGCAGTATTTTTGACCAAAAAACCCTGCATCTGAATAATGTTATGGTTTTTACACCAAAAAGTGTTTCTACCCAGCAGTTCTTCTTACTAAATTAAGTAATACTTACCATGTAGTTTCTACTGTGAAGACAGGTAACTAAGAAAAAACTCCTATAGGCAGACAAAAAGTTTCTCGTGTTAGCCAATTATGGTCTGGAAAATTCAGCAGAGGTTTCTTCCCAGGTGTTTTCCAAGCAAATCGTTCTTCTGCTCCACTAGAGATGTAACAGAAATCTAAACTGCTTCATGATCTTAATTCTCATAGGCTGAGGCTCAACTATTTACTTATTACTTCATGTGATGTGGAAACTGATGTTCCATGATTTCAAAACTCCTCCACGTGGAATTAAAAATTAAATCTTCAGGCATCAGAATTCCTATTTGTTTGTGACCTGCCAGTTAAAGACTTGAATGTTAAATGAAGAGTGTATGTGGTTTTATCAACCTGTCACGATGGACCAACTGGAGGCCTTTCCACGAGCGCTACTTATCATCACTGACATCACCCACTGAAGACAGAACACAATTCTTAAAATTTAATGAAATTCCAAGAGTAAACATTTTCCTATGGGTTTCGGTTTCCAATACCTGCCTATTGGGAGTTAATACTTATTACTTGTTCAACAATTACAGAAAAAACTTAAGTTATGAAAAGTTTTGAATTTGAGGTATATAAAGAATATTCATTAAGAATATAGTAGTCAAGATTGCCTTTTACTCAAAAAAATCACTTCAAAGAATTGACCTCCATGTACAAAAGACAAGATCAATCACATTTATCACTGGACACAAAGAATATTCCAAAGATTTTTAAAAATGGTAATTAATTTCAAAAAGGAAAATTTTAACTTTTATAGTTCATTCATTATCAAGACCATACTTGCTTAACAAGGTAATTATACTATTGATACAAAACATACAGTATTTACACTTAACTGTACAAAATAATTTAATGTTTACAAAAATATTAGAATGTTTAGAGTTGACTGACACAGTCTTAAGTAATCTCTTCTAGAGAAGTATATAGTAAGACCACTGATTTCCATTTCATTTCTTGTTTAATAAGTCAAAGAAAGGATGCTGCAAGGCTTCGTCCAACGTGATTCTTTTCACTGGATCGTATTCTAACATTCTTCGTACCAGGTCAAATAATTTCTCATGTTCTTCATCGTGACAAAGCATAAATTCCTGGGGGGGGGGAAATGTCTGTTTAAGAAAGAGATTTAAAAAGTTTTTAAAAACAGTTTTTTAAACCACCTTGTATCTTTTCTCTTTTACCTTTAATGGTTTGCAGCGTCTCCTAACATATCGGCCAGCGGAACTGTGTTCATCCCAGTCTAGCTGGTTATGGTGAAAATACTTGCGTTTTCTATGAGAAAAAGTCTGGGTCAGTAAAAACAACAGAAGAGCCACATGTTTACCCTGCCCCCACTGGAACAGATGGGAGCATGGACGGCTCTGTAGACACACATACACATCCATACAATTTTTTCAAATCTCAGCAGTTACAGATCAGATACTTCATGATGCATCCTCCTCACTCTCGCACCCTCAGGGGTTTCAGTGGCCCACCTAAGTGGCTCATGAGTACCATACATGGACCAGCGTCGGCCTCCGGATCCAGTCCTCTGAGTTCAGATTTCACTAGATCTGGGAAGGGGTGGCGAAGTTCTGTTTGCAAACCACTCTAGCATCTTGTCCAAAGGCAGACATCTAGCTAGCAGTAGTCCAGAATACAAACAGATTGAGAGGACTCCAAGATCAAGCTCTTTTTACTACTCTCTGTATTATGTTTTTATCAAGTTAGGAAAACATTTATGCAAAGGTTAACCTGAATATAAAAAACACCATCTTTGTTTACTAGATCACGCGGTAAATACTGCATTACTTTTTAAAAATTTGACTGTCTGGGGGAAAAGAATCCAAATCTGAAGTCCTTGGGATAAGCACTGACACCAAAGTTGGGTTCTCTGTAGTCTGAATACAGGGCACTACACATACCTGGTTTTCTGAATCATGTGTGTTGGTATGGGTCCCAGTATTCGTTCCATCATTGCAAGGTGCTCTTTACTATCATGAGTCTAAAACATGTAAGAAAAATGAATTTAGCACTTTCTCTTGTGCTGCATGCACAATAAAGGGAAATACAAGAAAACAGCATTGACACAAAGGGCTAGATTAGACAGCTGCACGGCTGATATTACACTCTACTTCAAAGATGGAACAATACTGAATGAGCCATATTCTCCGTGCAAACCAGTAAAACCGAAGTCTTTCTGATACCCAACAGTAAGGTTCTGTATAGCAGAAGACATGGAATTTAATGTGAAACTGAATGTTTTCCTTACTTATTTTCAATTCATGCACTGTTTGCTGAAAAATGACTAGGATAGAGTACCAGAAAACTGGTCTCTTCACTTACTCAGCTGCTGACCCCAAACTGGCCTCCACTCACCAGTGAAAAGCAACATGTTAACATCTACTCTTTTCAGGTGATAAAAATCCAGGGCCCGTAATTCTCACAACAATCCTGAGCTCCGTATATGGGAATGTGCATGTCCAAGAAGCTGAGATACTAGCTCGTAAATGAGGAAAGGTGAATTATGGACCCAAGTCAAAACTCATATTATTAAGTCACACAGGAGCAGAGCTCTGGCTGAAGGAGAGACACCCGCACACTTAGAGCTGAGATGGTGAGCTCTCTGATGAGAGGCCAGCAAACTTTTGTGAAGGTCCAAACATAAGTATTTTAGGCCTACCTGGCCACAAATGGTCTCTGTCACATATTCTTTTTTTTAAAGCAAGCATCAGGCAGGATATCATTTGCCAACTCTCAGTCTGAAGAGCAGAGGCTGTGGGTAATGCTTTTTAAAATCTATCAACTACTGTTCCTAGCACTCCACCTCCACCACGCGGAGTCCCAAATCCATGACAGGAGCAGGTAATACTAGCTCCACACTTTTATCTTTATGTTTCTAGAATACCACAAGCAGGGGGGAAAAAAAAGAATACCACAAGGGAGTCTAAAAGGTCATCTGGCATCTTGCTGTTTCTGTAGCTGGCTGGACAACTTAGATCTTAATCACCAGCCTGCCTTTTTCAGAATCATAGACACCAGCCCGTATTTTCTGGTACCTTGTTTTTTTTTTGTTTTTTGTTTTTTTTTAAAAGATTTTATTTATTTATTTGACAGAGATCACAAGTAGGCAGAGAGGCAGGCAGAGAGAGAGGAGGAAGCAGGCTCCCTGCTGAGCAGAGAGCGCGATGTGGGGCTCGATCCCAGGACCCTGGGATCATGACCTGAGCCGAAGGCAGAGGCTTTAACCCACTGAGCCACCCAGGCGCCCCTCTGGTACTTTGTTTTTAACTGTTGTGGCTTGCTGAACTAAAGCAGCTCATTTGATACAAGTTCAGGGTCATTTCCTTCTAGAATTAACTCATCTTTCTGGGCTTGAGAGATACTGAATCCTCAACACCTAGCCTCATCCAAACCCTTCTGGTGTATTTTCACCCAAGAAATGTCATATTCAACAAGAAAACCATGCTCCTGAACAACACTGATGGGGAAATGAGAACACACAGACCTCATCTTGTAATGGAAGCCCAGTGTAACACCCTTGCTCATGTTCTACAAAGAACTACACACAGGAAAGAACTGGCTAGAGTTAAGGGCATTTCCCCACCATTTGTCAACCTGGAGCTGTCTCCTTCTTTCCAAGGAGACCGAGTTCTACATTGATGTAACTGAAGTCCCTTTGCCGGGTTCCTTTGGGGCTCTTTGCAGTAATAGTGCATCCCTTCAGAATGACTGCTCAGAACAGTCTTCATTCTTGCAATAGATGCGGCAAAAAGCTAGCTCCACATTTAAAAAAGAATTCCTTACTTTAAGACTATTTTAGAGCGTGGAACTTAAAACAGAAAACATGTCTCCTGAAGTGTTAATGATCTGCACTTAAGACCTCAGAGTGATTTACACTCACAAATCATGGGAAGCAACTTTTATAGGTATCAGAATGAAGGTGGCAAACCGTCCGCTCAACTTTTTCTGACCCTCAGCTTACCGCCACAAACCAGATACACCACCTCCAAGAACTCACTCGTTACCATGGTTCTAGATCTCAAACTTGTCTATAAACTCAGGGTACTTTTAACAGGATTGCTGGGGATTAGCAACAGGAGAAGGCTGGTGACAGGCCCCACAAGCAGAGACACACATTCTACCACAGCCACCACCCAAGTGACTCTGAACTCCTCACACTTCCCCTTCACCCTGCATCATCCTCAACAAAAAGCAGAATGTGCCCAACCGGCATCCCCATCACTCCCAAAACAGATGACAACACTTCGATCACATTACAACCCTACTGAAACTTCGTTAATGCTTACAGAAGACGGTTAAATTTCAGGTGTAAGAAGAATTATGACAGAGGAAAGCAGGGACTTAAATAAGGTTTCCTGCTTTGTTTTCCCAAGTAAGGGTTTTAATTTAAAAAAAAACAAAACAAAACAAAAAAAAACCAAACCCAACTGGCAACAACTATTATCATCATTCCTTAAAAGGGACATTTTAGTACAACAAACAAAAAACCTGGAGGAATAATCTCCAAATAAATGCCAGAATGACAAACTCACAAAATCATTTTCACTTTGGATTGGTCTACATTCTGGATAACACTAACTTCTAGGAAATAAGTACCTTTCTATCCAAACAGGCCCATTAGTCAGTCGCTGCATCATTTTTCCACTTATGCAAGATTCTGACAGCACTGTTTACAGTTCCCCAACCAGAGTACATTCTTTTATGCCTCCACACATTTATGGGTCCAGCTTCCTCTTCCTGAGCTGACCTCCACATTCTCTGGTTTTCTGACAAAGCCCTCATCTTCCTTCTAGCGCTGGCTTAAACTCCCCACACCTCCTCAGTGACGCCTTTTCAGAGGAATTAAACTGTCCATCTTTCCTGGGTTCCCACTACAATTTCCACATTGTCCTATGAGAGCAAATACACCACACTGTATTGTAAGCTCTCCCATGTCTATCTTTTGCACGACTTCCTTGAGGACAGAGATTTGTCTTTTTTCATCTTTATACACCTAAGCGCCTTGAAATGTGCCTAGGGGGTCACAGATGCTTAATACAAACATCTTGAATACAACTTATTCTTCCTGAATCACTTTATAAAAAGGACTAAGTGACTTGGTCATGGCCATGCTGACAGTCAACATAACCAGAATGGAATTAAAGCCAGCTACAATAACACTAATACAAACTTATGCAGGAACTCAATAAAAAAATGGGAACACAAGACAATATGAACTCCAATCACATGCAAAATGCACTATGACCATTCACCAAGAGCAGTTCCCCCAATGCTGGTTTTAGAGAAGAATGACCATTTTCCATATGTAAATTTTAACGTTAAGAAGAACACTATAGCAACATGTCAATATGGAGGCCCAAATTTTCATATGCCTTTAACACTGAGCATTATGAAATATTATTTATTAAATACATACCTGAAAGACTGTGAAACCAAGGTAATATTCAATAAGAATGCAACCTATGCTCCAAACATCACAAGGCTGGGACCAACCTAAAGCTGTAAAAACAAAAACACATACTTGTTTTGTTTTTAATTAATCTGACAGAGAGAGAGAGAGAGAGAGAGCGCACACACACACAAGTAGAGGAAGCAGCAGACTCCCTGCTCAGCAGGGAGCCTGACACGGAGCTGGATCCCAGGACCCCAGGACCACGACCTGAGCCAAAGGCAGACGCTCAACCGACGGAGCACCCAGGTGCCCCCCCCCCAAAATGCAACACTTGTATATGCAACAATTTTTAATTGCCAATACCCTACAGCCTTCCCTGTATGGGGGTCCTTTTCAGCTAGCTCATTTGGGAGAATAGGACAGTAAACTTGGGGTTTACATTTTCAGCTTTATATAAAATGTTACTCAGTATGTTCTCATAATTCTCCACATCCTTACAACATGTCAGTGCTTTAATCTGGGGGTGGGGGCATTTTATGTAAAATAAGAAAAGGTCTAGCAAGTATTTTCCACGTGTAACTACCGATTTGTACAAATACTCCATCATCTCTGAACCGCATGCAATGGGGAGCACAGTTATACCCAGTTCATGGTTGCTCCAGGAAAATTTATATTTTTATAGCAAATTTAGGTTGACAATCATCCTCAAAATATAATTACTAACCATTTATTATTATCAGCTTAAAGGCAGAGTTTATTTCTTGCATTAAAAAAATACTACAATTTTACATAATTACATAAAGATTGTAATGGTATTTTAAGCAGTTTTCCTATAAGCAGAATTATAGAGCCATTTACAGTTCACAGGGATCTACTTATTCTACTTATATATGTACTTTTCAGGCCGTCAGTACGTGATTTCACGTATACTTTCACCTTCACGATTCTCAATGGCAGTACCATTCAGGGAAGAATAAAATACCCAGTCTTCTTAAGCCTGTACTTAATTGGAAAGGAGAAAAAAAGTAAACCGTACAGATGTTTTCATCTTTTAAAGATGAAGTATTTTAAATTTTAAAGTATTTATCAAAATAATAATGTATAAATAAAACCTACTGTAAAAGACATCCCAATTACTTTCAGTAACGAAAAACACATTAAAAAATTTGACTATGACTTAATCATTTTACTTACTTATTTCTTGATTTAGTCATTTTGTTAATGCTCACAATGGATAACAAATGGGTTCTACCTACAGTGACACATAAAAAAATCTGCAAAGGATAGATCTTAGACCTAAAATGAAGGTTTTCTTCTCCAGCCACTCCTATCTTCCAAAGCAGCTTTGTTCCCAGATGACCATAACCTTCTACCACACACCGTTCTAAACCATCCCATTCTCTGGGAAGTCAGAGCTCGGACTCTTTGGGATTTCCCACCATTCATGTCTACCTACCTCTCTCAGCTTCATCCATTTACTACCAATGCACAAGGCAGGCGACCAACTGCCCTCCTCAATGGCAGCCCCTGATTTCATCTTCCTCTTCAACCTAATTCTGCCTCAATCCTCAGGATCAGTAATCCAGAAACACAAAGGGCCTTCTAATTGTCCAATCTGCTGACTTCTTTTCCTCAAGGGCAATAACCCCAATTCCAGATTTATAACAGCTATCTAGTATGGCCACACTTGGAACTGTGTTATGGTCATTCTTAAGAATTACTGTATTTTACCCAATCTAGGAGGCCATTAACAGAAAGACACACAACTATTTTACGTACTAACAACACCAACAAAAAAATGCCAGTTACTTTGTATTGTGTGTGGGAAGGATAATCCGTATCTTAAAACTGACAACAAAGGAAGTCGTATCCTTTCAAGATCTGAAAATAGCTCTCTATTAATAGAGTCTCATAGACTCTTCCCATACTTCTTTTGCCCTCACTGAAGCCTTTAGTCCTCAACCAAGAATATACTTTCTAAACTATTGCAACACAATAGGTCCTTGCAAACCATACTAAGCAGAAATCCTATTATCATCCATTTCAAAGACAAGTTCAAGACCTGTGCTCTCCAACACGGAAGCCACCGACTAACATGAGGCTATTTACAGCTAACATTTAAACTAATATAAAATTTAAAATACAGTGTCTCAGTCACACTACCTACACTCCAAGTACGCAGTAGTCCACATGTGGTGAACAGCTACCATACTGGACACTGTAGATATAGAACATTTCCACAGAAACATGGAAAGTTCTACTGCCCAGCACTGCATAATATTCTCAATTTCCTTAATCCTCCACTCTAAGTAAAAATTGTTAGTTTGTTTTCCTACTCTTATTCTGAAATACCAACTCCTGTTGCACAAAAAAAGGTGAAAAGTACAAACGGACTCAGCAAAAATGTTCTATCCAACCTCAGTTGGACCTTTTTGCTAACAAGCATATTCCATGCAACCATGTTCTTAAGAGCACCTGATCTAAACTTCCTCCCATGGTCTCTGAACCCCCAACCTCCTCTCTGACACTTCCCCAACTCTATTAACAAGACCTGGTCTCTGACATTTTGAGATGTAAGATACACACTCCCTTACTGAATTCCCCTTTTTTTAAAAACTCGGTACCTTAAAGTAATTTTCTTCTTTAATCTTTCTAAAGTCAAGGTTTATCAAACTGCTTCTCTTAGACTGGCCCCTCTTTCTTCTTGACCTCCATCTGCCCTTTACCTACATGTCTGCCAACCAGACCTTTAGCATTTCTACAGCACCATGCTTTTGTTAACATGAAAATTGGTACCCTCATCACTTTACACTGCTGTGACATACTTTGTCACTAGAACTTGCCCTTTTACGATCTCGTGTGGATAACTTGCTTAAAAAATAATCACTTGGGGGGCACCTGGGTGGCTCAGTGGGTTAAAGCCTCTGCCTTTGGCTCAGGTCATGATCTCAAGGTCCTGGCATCGAGCCCCGCATTGGGCCCTCTGCTTGGCAGGGAGCCTGCTTCTCCCTCTCTCTCTGCCTGCCTTTCTGCCTACTTGTGATCTCTGTCAAATAAATAAATAAATCTAAAAAAAAAAAAAAAAAAATCACTTGGGGGCACCTGGGTGGCTCAGTTAAAGCGTCCAACTCTTGATTTCAGCTCAGGTCTTGCTTGATCTCAGGGATGTGAGTTCAAGCCCTGCACTGGGCTCCATGCTAGGCATGGAGCGAGCATGCACACATACATAAACTAAAAAAGTAAAAATTAAAAACAACAACAAAAACCAACCACCTGGAATGTCTTTACAGATTGTATCACATTTTTCCCATTCAGGAAAAGTATTTGTAGCCATGTCCAAGACAGTTTTTCTTAGGACAGATAATCTATTTTCTGTACACTAAGAAAATCACACCCATCCCCCAATAAAAGATGTGGAGGAAAAAAAAATCTCTTATAGTATCAGGAAGGGTGGTGTCCACTGACCCAGAATGACCTCTGGAGCTCTGTAATGCCGTGTAGATACCAAAGTACTATGATGTTCATCATCATACGTTGCACTTCCAAAGTCAACAACTTTGATATCTGTGTTTTTCAATGTGCGCTCATCACGTTTCTAGAAAAATACAGCTGAGTCAACATGAAGATCAATAAAGACACGAAATACTTTACAGCACTTCAAAAGGCATGCACATGAATTATCTTTTTGATTTTCAACATAACTCCATGAGAAAGGTAAAGAAGGATTATCCTTTTTTGGTTAAATATCAGGATATAACCAGCCTCAGAAGTGGAAATAAAATTCCTCATCCAAGATCACCAAAACAAATTAATTTTAAAAACCACCACCAAAATTAAAATAAATCTGTAACTTACCATTTTAGAATTATATTTGACTACATAGTCAGACTTCACAAATAAAATATTTTCAGGCTTCAGATCTGTATGGGTTAACTTATTATGATGCAAAACTACAAGAGAACAAAAAGACATTATTAGTTTCACTTATGTATTTCATCTGTATTGGGGGACACTGAAGATTAGTAGTGGGTATAGGAGTTTCATCTTTACCTGTAACGTGTATTTTTAGTAACAATATTTTGACATGTTGCCTGTACAATGAAAACTGTTAATTTTCTGGTGTTTAAAATTTATCAAGTATACTTACAATTTATAGACTGGCAGATCTGATACGCCATCTGCCTGATGTGGTCAATTTGAAATGGTAGAAAGCTATTTTCTTTAATGAAATCATAGGTACTAAGTCCCAGTAGTTCAAACACAATACAAACATGACCATGATGATCAAACCATTCTAGCATCTGGACACATCGGCTAAAACAGATCAAAATAAAAAACAAGTCAGTTCACAGAATTCTGGTTATTTTAGGCAATAGGATAGATCACAGTTCAAGTTTATACTTACAAGACACTATTGGGATCAGTACTATTTAAATGCTCCAATACTTGGATTTCTGAACGAGCTGCTTCACGGTATCGACCTACATTTTTTACAATTTTCACTGCTACATGCATGCCATCCCTTAAAAACAAAATTAAGATGAAAACCATTTATGTACAGGAGCAGGATGAAGACATGTGTCCTCTTAAGCATAATCTTACTGAGTATCAATTACTCTGTTATTGTTCTTAAAGTCTTTCAGGACACCTTATATCCAATCCCATACAACATCCTTTCAAAACAACCTGACAAAACACACTTTCTATAAAGCAATTAATTCCATAATACTCACAAATTTTAATGTTTTCAGAATTTTACATTTACCTAGACTTCATACAAAAGTTAAAAAAAAATAAAAATAAAACCTCAAAGAGAACATGCTACTGCTCAAGCATATGCTCAGACCCACCCTGTGCCAGAAGGCGCACAGGTGTTAGTAATGAAGACAAGGCTTGTCCCTTTGCTCCTCAGTCTAATGGAAAAAAAAGACACATGAACAACTTATAAGGTCAGAAGTGCTTTGTATGAGCTACTACACAGCAAAGAGATGGGTGAGCCTAACAATTAGGGGGACAGGGGAGGCTCAAACTTATTCAGAGAAGCAGCTGACACATGACTGAGCCCTGAAAAACAGCTACCAGTCTGTAAGATTTGGGAGGAAAAGTGAACATATTTAAACAAAGGAGAGACCATCAGTAAGTCATGAAGCCAGGAAAATGTTTACTATATGCACTGACTCAAGTAAAGAGAAACAGCTAGTGTGGGGCTCAAGCTTTAGATCAGGGTATCTGTAATACTTCCTAAAATGTATCAAGCCAAGCATGCTCTTGAGGAAATGGATTTCTTCAAATTGCTTTTGTCTTCTTTTCTAAATCTGATATTCCTGAAGATGAACCAGCACTCAAGCCTTTTTTTAAAAAACTCTGGTCCTTCCACTTTACGCAAGAAAACTTCATACCCCCCCCCATTAGTATATTAAGATATGTGCCGTAGGGGGCGCCTAGGTGGCACAGCCCATTCAGCAGCCAACTCTGGATTTCAGCTCAGGTCATGATCTCAGGGTCATGAGATCCAGCCTCCGGTCTTGCTAGGTGAGCACCACAGAGTCTGCTTGAGATTCTCGCTTTCCCTCTGTCCCTTCCCTCAGTCTCCCTCAAAATAAATAAATTAACCTTAAAAAAAAAAAAAAGAAAATATATGTGCCCTAGACTGTAAAATGAACAAACCAACCAACCAACCTTGAGTTTTCTAGTGGCTGGAAAGCAAACCTTTTTTCTAAGTCTGGAGGTTTCCAATTCACTGTTCTCAAAAAGCCCCAGTGAAATTGTGTCCTGATAGATCATTAAAAACTTGTTTTCACGATAATCTCCCTATGATACTTCGCATGTATCTCAAGACTTCAAAGAGTTGCTATGAAACTTCTATGACAAAACTCCTTCTAATATCATCTATGTATGACCCAAGTTTTCTCAGTGCTTATTAGCTCTAGGAATGAAAAATTAATAAAGCCGTTAGCTAACACTACCTTCAGTAATTACAATGAACACTTGTATACTTCCAACTTACAGATTACATGTCATCTTTAAAAAAAGGAAACACCTTTTTTTTTTAAAGATTTTATTTATTTAATTTTCAGAGAGAGAGAGAGAGAGAGCGCGCGCGCGCGCACAGGCAGACACAGTGGCAGGCAGAGGGAGAAGCAGGCTCCCTGCCGAGCAAGGAGCCCAATGCGGGACTCGACCCCAGGACGCTGGGATCATGACCCGAGCCGAAGGCAGCGCCCAACCAACCGAGCCACCCAGGCGTCCCAGGAAACACCTTTTTAAAGCCATTATGTATTTATTTATTTGACAGAGAGAGAGAGATCACAAGTAGGCAGAGAGGCAGGTAGAGAGTGAGGGGGAAGCAGACTCCCTGCTGAACAGGGAGCCCGATGTGGAGCTCGATCCCAGGACCCTGGGATCATGACCTAAGCTGAAGTCAGATTAAGCTTTAACCCACTGAGCCACCCAGGAGCCCCAAAAAAGGAAACATCTTAAGTTAAGCACTTGAAGTATGTTTATGAATACACGTATTCCTTTTTTTTTTTTTTTTTAAAGATTTTATTTACTTATTTGACAGAGAGACACAGTCAGAGAGGGAACACTAGCAGGGGGAGCAGGAGACGGAGAAGCAGGCTTCACGCTCAGCAGGGAGCCCAATGCAGGGCTCGATCCCCATGACCTTAGCTAAAGGCAGCCGCTCAACCCACTGAGCCACCCAAGTGCCCCCACTGTACTCCTTTTTTTTAAGTCCAAACCAACCCAATACAAGACACATTTCCAATTAACTTTTGTATTAGGTCAAATAAGTATCAAAATTTGCAAAGATTTCTACTTAATCAATTGAATATCATTAATTGGATTATCTCAAATACAATTTGGAATCTCAAGAAATTTTATTTTTTAAAAGATTTATTTATTTATATATCTGATGGACAGAGATCACAAGTAGGCAGAGAGGCAGACAGAGAGAGAGAGAGAGAGAGAAAAGGAAGCAAGCTCCCTGCTGAGCAGGGAGCCCGATGCGAGGCTCAATCCCAGGACCCTGGGATCATGACCTGAGCTGAAGGCAGAGGCTTTAACCCACTGAGCCACCCAGGCGCCCCTCAAGAAATTTTAAAGGACATTAATAGGGCAACTGGTTAAGTCTGAGTAAGATCTGTAGATTAGCTAGCAAAATTTGAAAATATGACATGTGTGTATACAGAGAATAAGAGAGAAAATGTAAAATGTTAACCCATGGAAAATCAGGACGAAGGATATTTAGGATTTTTCTGCTGTTCTAGAGACTTTTCTAGAAGTCTGAAAGTATTTCGAAATTTCCCTTTACATTCACATTTTTGTTGCAGAAAAGACAGGGTGATAATAAAAGAATGTAAAAATATACTTTATGGAGAATGGAATGAAAATAACTTCAAGAATAAAACATGTTTGGGACGCCTGGGTGGCTCAGTTGGTTAAGCGACTGCCTTCAGCTCAGGTCATGATCCCAGCGTCCTGGGATCGAGTCCCATATCGGGCTCCTTGCTCGGCAGGGAACCTGCTTCTCCCTCTGCCTCTGCCTGCCACTCTGTCTGCCTGTGCTCGCTCATCCTCCCTCTCTCTCTCTGATAAATAAATAAATAAAATCTTAAAAAAAAAAAAAAAGAATAAAACATGTTTAAGCATTCAATAAGAATTGATTCATGGCTAACATTAGGTATATCAAGTTGCTAAAGTATTTAGAGTCCCTCAAATATATTTAAATAGAAAAGTTTCAAAATATATTGTTTAAATAAGGTAAAAATCACCTCCTTCCCAACTACTTTATGATGAAAAATTTTAGATGTCATTTTAGTGATGTGCAGTTGGACTGAATTGTTTTAAAGAGGTTCACTTACAAAAAGTTTGCAAACTACAGAACAGAGATCTGGAGGAAAATGTTAAAACAAGACACAGAGGGCCAAATCACAAAGGGTTTCATATAAACTCATTAAATAATCTGGCCTTTATTCTGCAGCCTTTAAATAACAGAATTTCTTCATAGTTAAGCTAACTCAAGGGGTCCCTGCGTGGCTCAGTCGGTTAAGCGTCTGCCTTCAGCTTGGGTCATGATCCCAGGATCCTGGGATCAAGTCCAACATGGGGTTCCCTGCTCAGCGAAAAGCCTGCTTCTCCCTCTTCATGCTGCTCTACTTGTGTTCTCTCTCTATATCTCTGTCAAACAAGTAAATAAAATCTTAAAACAAAACACCTAACTCTAATATGCAGATTTGGGAATAAAGGTTTTTGTTTTTTCGGTTTTTTGTTTTAAGATTTTTATTTATTTGACAGAGAGAAATCACAAGTAGGCAGAGCAGCAGGCAGAGAGAGAAGAGGAAGCAGGCTCCCTGCTGAGCAGAGAGCCCGATGTGGGGCTCGATCCCAGGACCTTGAGATCATGACCTGAGCCGAAGGCAGAGGCTTAACCCACTGAGCCACCCAGGTGCCCCATGTTTTCTTTTTTTGCCATAGAAGCTTTTATTTCATGAAGTCTGAAGAAACAATGTACAAAATCGGCATGATATAAAGCACAACTGATAAAATGAAATTCTTCTAGTAATATCTAGGACTTAATAGCAGACTTTTCCAGTTGTAATTATGAATCATTCTAAAAAAAGCTGGAAGGTTCCAAAACCTTTTATTTTTAAGATTTTATTTATTTGAGAGGGGGAGAACTCGCTTATGAGCATGAGCAGGGGGAGGGGAAGAGGGACAAGCAGATGCCCCACTAAGCCTCCCTAATGGGGGCTCAATCCCAGGACCTGGAGATCATGAACCTGAGCCAAAGGCAGACACTTAACCAATGGAGCCACCCAGGAGCCCCTAGAAGGTTCCAAAACCATTCATTCATTCATTCATTCATTCATTTATTTATTTTTAAGATTTTATTTATTTGACAGACAGATCACAAGCAGGCAGAGAGGCAGGCAGAGAGAGAGAGGAGGAAGCAGGCTCCCCGCTGAGCAGAGAGCCTGATGTGGGGCTCGATCCCAGGACCCTGAGATCATGACCTGAGCCAAAGGCAGAGGCTTTAACCCACTGAGCCACCCAGGCGCCCCATTCCAAAACCTTTTAAACGGAAAGATGTTCCCTTCCACTCCTTAATGACACTCCAGGGTAGACTGCTTTTCGCTAGGCCATTTCTTCCATTGCATGATTTTCAGATGGGGAATACATGTTTCCCACTGAGAAAGCTTTACTGGGGGCACCTGGGTGGCTCAGTGGGTTAAGCCTCTGCCTTCGGCTCGGGTTGTGATCCCGGGGTTCTGGGATTGAGCCCCTCATCGGGCTCTCTGCTCAGCGGGGAGCCTGCTTCCTCCTCTCTTTCTGCCTGCTTCTCTGGCTACTTGTGATCTTCGTCTGTCAAATAAATAAATAAAATCTTTAAAAAAAAAAAAAAAGAAAAGCTTTAATATCTCTGCTATTCGAAACGAAAAGCAAAGCACTCTAAATCTCACATAAGGGTCAAGGCCTACGTTCTAGGAAACCCCTTCACTTGAAGACCCACTTTAATTTCAACAAACACCATCCATAGAATTTATCAGGTCTTTGTTTACAACATTTTATTTTTAAGTAATCTTTATACCTGCCCTGGGGCTCAAACTCACAACCTGGGGATCAAGAGTCGCACACTCCACCAAATGAGCCAGCTAGGCACCCCCGAATTTGTTAGCATTCTTGACCAAAATCCACATTCTTGGTAAATAACCCAGACACAGTTCAAGAAATTCTGGGTATTTACACCACCCAGGAAAACACGTGGCTAATACTTAAAATACCATTTTTTCTAAATGGTGGATCCTTCCCAAAAAATACCAGAATGTGCAAAAAAGAAAAAAACTTACATGCCATGATCAATGCACTCTACAACTTTGCCAAAGGCCCCTTCACCCAAAGTGTCCACGATTTCATCTAAAGTAAGGGAGGAGAAAGACGAGTAAGTACCTGAGATCAAATGATCTAGTTATTCAAACAATGAATACTTAAGTGTGGAATATTTTCAAATGATCTCTATCAAAGCATAACTAAGGTTCCAGCACTCAAATTATTTTCAGCTGCTACAAAAACAATTAGATAGAGCTATCTTTCTTGCTCTAATCTCAAATTCCATTGATTATTTTGGAACTTTAGAGTAGAAATATTTTAAATTCTACAGAAAAGAAGAAATACAAAACAACAAACAAACCCACAAAAAACAAAACAAAAAAGCAATGAAGAGTTCTTTAGCCCCCCGCTGACAAACTATTCTTAAAAAGATTATTCTGTCTGCAAAGTTAAAAAAGTGTTGAAAAATATTCTATACATCTTGCTCTTAGAACGTCTCCACTTTGACAGATCAGGTGACCCTCCTCATCATCCTCTATACTCCTGGATCTTTTCCTTCGGTGGCTCTTCTGGAACGGCAAGTGGGCAGCACCAAGATCGTCCAGCCAATCAATATATCAGAGTGAATTCAGGGCAGAATACGCAATTCATTCAGCGGGGAGATATTCAGGCATTCAGATAAGCACCAGGCCACGAACAGTTGGCAGGAGCAATTTCAAATTCAGTCCCCAGAAATTCACAGGGCACAGTTTATGTTACAGAAGAAAAACATGGCAAGGAACAGATTTTCAGATAAGATACTTAAAGTGGCAATAGAAAAAAACAACACAATTGTCTCTTTAAAATACTGATTTAATTGAAGTCTGAAATTTAAAGAATGCAATGTCATGATCTACTAATCTCTTGCTCTACAATAGCATATGCTGTGAACTGAGATGTCTAGTTTGTCAGGAAAAGGTTTTAAAATGTCAAGATTAGTTGGAATGTTTATTCAGCAATATTTTAAAATATACATAAAGTAAAAGGGGAAACTAAAGCTAGTTAATTTCAGCATTCAATCTAATAATCAAAGCTAGCTCTACTGAAGAAAACTTGGGGAAGAAAACAATTTATTTAAAGTTTACTGAATAAACAGGTGAAGATGTCTGAGTGTAAAAAGAGGCATGCTTTTGGCTAATGCATTTTCCATTCAGCACCCATTTCAGAATTTCAATGGAACTAGCTACGGACAATGATGCACTGTACTCTGGGACTTCCCTACCTAGAGAGTAACAACAGTTAAGTATCCGTCAGTGCAATGTTCTAGGTTTGTTTCCAACTCTCAGGAAAAGGGCTTCTTTTAAAGTAAAAAAATATAAATAAATAAATAAATAAATAAATAAAAAGCTTAAGATGAAAGAAAAGATGGGTGCTTCATCTTTTCATAAAATTATATTACAAAACTTAAACATATTTTTAATATTAAAATCAAGAACTCATAATCTGGACTGCAGAAAATGAGTAAATGTGGGCAAATGAGGGCTACCTAATAAAAACGTATTAGCTATGAGAATCTGGATGTTTAAGGACTCAAATAATATAAACACAATTATAATATATCCAAATAATATTATATGTATATATAAACTTTTTCAAACTTACTGGCTTAAGAGCTTTTACACACAAATAAACATCCACCCAAATAAAAACAAAATCAATCATACCGAACGTGACTGATGACTTGAACAGTGTCTATTACGCTTCCTTTTAGGACTGCTTCTCCTACTTCGGACCGAAGATTTACTGCAGTGGACTCGATAACCGCTTTCAACGTCTCTATGATAATGTCTAGGAACATAGCCTTCGCAGTAGTCATTTCTGTATTCATCAACGTATCTCCGGTCCCGATAATCTCTCTCATTCAAGGACCTTGCTTCTAAATAATGACTGCGAACACAGTAAAGGATTTCAAATCATTCTCTTCATTCTGCAGCAGTGTAGCTCAAACAGAACATTCAGTAATTCCTGGTTAAACAGCTAACTTGATAAAAGAAAAAAACCTCAAATTGATGGATTAGTTTATACTTATCTCACAAACTTAAGACATAATTTTGCTTTAACCAACAAGTGGGTTCACATTCTCCATCAGATACACTGCTCTCAAACAACTCACATCAAGGAACAAAGCTTGAGTCAATTATGTTATGCTCAGGGTTTACTAAGTGTCCCTTTACCTTTTGGAGACAGTTAAAACAGAAAACTTCACAAAACTGCTCTTCTGCAATTTATCAGTCTTATGATATATGCATCTGTAACTAAGCTCACTTGCTTTCCTTACAGAGCCACATACAATCAGAGGCAGGCAACAACAGGATTCCTTTCTCTTTTAATATTAAGTGAATTTTAGTTATCTCTGGCACACACAGAATTCTTTCATGAAAGGTGTACTAGAGCTAGCAGGAATCTTACATGTATTCCAGTCCTTTCATTTCACAGATCACTGAATTAAGATCCCCAGAAGGAAAAGGTTGCCATGGTTGTAGAGCACATTCTAACTATTACACGGGCCAATTTTACTACACATATCACCCATCCCATCTCCTCTCCTCTCCGTATTCCTAGCTTTCTGTTTTTCCTTTTGGAGAAATAGACAACACAGCTTTTGAAGGCTGCCTCGTGTGCCAAAGACATTAAAATATATTCCCCACAAATGAGAAAAGGATCTTGTAATTGCTTGCCTAGGATTACAAAACACCCACCCGTACCACCCCTATTTCCCTTTGTGTTTCTCATTTCCTGTCATTCCTGCTTGCAAAATACTCAAAAATTCTACATGGGAAACCTTATCATCTAGTGCCATGGTGCTTAACTTCTGAATCTAGATCCCTTTAAAAATCTGATGAAAGCTACGGACCGTCTCCCCTAAGAAATGCACAAATGCGTAAACAAAACTTGGCAAGGAATTTCATAGAGGTCACAGACCCCAGGAAGTCAACAGATCCCACTTAAGTAGCCTTGATCTGATGGAAAGAAAAGGACATAGATTCAATTGGCCCAGTTTCCCGTCCCCCTCTCTACCTGGGATGGTGTCCTCTTCAACAGAGTGCGAAGCTTCAAGAGGGATGCACATGGAGCACTGAGGGAGAGAGGGGACACCTGCCCAGTCAGACAAATCAGCTAAAAGAATCCTGACAAGCAATGGAGTGACAGATGTTGACTAGTTGCCCTCACCAACCTCATTCTTTCCCCAGAATATGCTGTTGTTCTTTTTCCCAGGGGGGCTGGTGTAGGCAGAAATAAAAGGAAAGCATCTTTAAACTCCTACTCAACAGGGCTGGCATCAAATCCAGGCTAGGGAAATGCAGAACCCCCTTTTCTCCCTTTTGCCAGTTTCAATCTTAAGTTCTAACCATTGGAGAAACAACTCAGGATATTATGATAAGAATGTGGGTCTAGGTCAGGGATCTGATCACTTGGCCTCAAACTGTCAGCGAGAAATCATAATACATACATAAATAAATAAATCACAATACATCAGGCTAGAAATTACCTCACTATTAAGGGCATCCTTTTTAATTCTGTAAGGCATCCCTCCCATGTAAGTCCAAGCCTATCAGAAAAAACTAATGCTAATAATCTTTAGCTGAAATAGCACATAAAACTAGAGTTGCAGATAATCCATAAACAAACTACAGACTGACAAACATGAGGTGAAATAAAGCCATGAGGATAAACTAGAAAGATGAGGGACCTCTTTAATCTGTAACAACCACACTTTAGAGATCATGTAAACAAAGTCTACAGAATTATAAAGGCTAGGTATGGACAGATTGGACAAGATGAACAGACTGATTTAAATTCTAAAAACATTCACTGAACGTCCAGTGAATATTTCACTGTGGTCCTTCAAAATAGCCAAGACTAATGAGGCTACGGGAATTCGTTTTTATTTCCACACAGGTCCTGTGGAAGATAAAAAAATATATATAAGGCAAAATCCTTGCCAACCAATGAACAATTTGAGATTACTAACATAAAAACAAAACTCGACAATGCAGGAAATGCTGAAAGGCTGCATGAGTGCTTAGGATCATGGAGGTGGGGTGGGGAATGGGACTTAAAATGCTTAAAATGGTGAGAGAAGACTTCATAAAAAAAGCAGAGTTGCATCTTAAAGGGAAGTCAAGATCTGGACAAAGTAGAAAGTAGAAGAAATGCCAGGGGAGAAGAATGGCATTAGTACCATCTCACATTAACAGATCACAACAGTGTTCTGGGAGATGGGTTGTCTACTTATCGCCCAGAAAACAGTATGTAGACAATTACAGCAAGACCAATATTCCACATAGGGGAACAAATAGAGGCAAATAAATAAGCAGGGAACAGATCATGCAAATCTTGCATGCCAGGCCAAAGAGTTTAAAACGGCGTTTTCAAAGGGTGGTCTTTCTTCAATATTATCTAAATATGGAATTATTAAAAATGAAGATCTCTGGGCCCCAGGTCAGAATGACTAAATCTACATCTGGTAACATGCATTTAAAACATACCTCTGAGGCAATTCTGTTCATTCTCAAATTTGAGAATCACTGGTTTAAGACTTGACACTCTAGGTTACATAAGAAGACACTTAAGAACTTTTACCACAATATACAAAGGCATTGTTTATAGTCACGAGTCTTAGTAATATAGTACAGAACTAATTAAGCCTGTACCAACGAAGACCAATTCACAGGCTACCGCCAAAAGACAAATCAGAAAGAAAAGACACTTTGCAGTATGTATGAAAAAAAAGGTTAAAAAAAAAAAAAAGATGCAGTAAAAGCTCTTCTAATCAGTGCAATACACTGAAAGAGAAAAAACATGTATTGGACAAACTCACTAAAACCTTAAAAATTCAAATTAAAACCACTATTCTTGGCCTTTCAAAATGCCAAGACTGGCAGGAGCATGAAAACATGTTGTAGAATCTGGTACAAACTTTCTAGGAAAAAAAAACATGAATATGTAGGAAAAAAACCATGAATATGCAGCAAGAGCTTTATAAGAGTTCACACCCTTTAACTTAAAAATGTCCCTTCTTAGAAACTATTTTCAGGAAATAATCAGAGGCAAGGACTTGTAAAGAATGAATTTTTTTTTTAAGAACAAATAGAAATAATGGGGGCCTAGCAACCTGCCAAGGTTACCTTCTTTACAATTTACTGCAGTTACTACAATTATTTCATAAAAAATACCACTGTAAAGTTTCTTAATCTTCAAAAAAGACTATTAGAATATTCCAGATTATTGGGGCGCATGGGTGGCTCAGTGGGTTAAGCCTCTGCCTTTGGCTCAGGTCATGATCTCGGGGTCCTGGGATGGAGCCCCGCATCAGGCTCTCTGCTCAGCGGGGAGCCTGCTTCCCTCCCCTCTGCCTGCCTGCCTCTCTGCCTACTTGTGATCTTTCTGTCAAATAAATAAATAAAATTAAAAAAAAAAAAAAAGAATATTCCAGATTATGGAGCGCAATTACCAAGAGACACCTCTAGTGCCGATGTCAAAGAAGCAGCTTGGTTACTGGTTAATTGGACTGATGTAGTATCATGTTTACGTAGTTAACTGTGAACATGAAAACTATTCATCACTCAAACCTTCCTACATATACAATAACAAACATCAATTATTAGTACTATGATGTTAAGCTTCACAGGGCATTTTGTATTTGTTAATAAAAGGGTACAGATGTTTTTCTGCAGTGCACTAATTAGCTCAGGTCACTGTCATCCTGGTGAAAACCCTCCCTCTTCCCCACATGACAGTATGTGATGAAGAAAGATTAGTCTACAGTGACTACCAACAAGCTCACTGTTCCACAGAACAAGTCTGTTTTAGCATGGAGAAGGAAAAAAATTACATACTGTTTTTTAAAGTAACCCCAGCTGGCTAATTTAGAAAGCAATCTGGCAAACAGTCTCAATGGAACATCTGTACAAAACAAGGAGAAAACATAGAACCAACAAAACAAATGAGAAAGGGAAGTTAATGGAAGACAGACTGAAAGAAATGCTACTCACCTAGCCTTTCTTTAATCCTTTAGGAACTTTAAAATTTCTTTAATTCTATATAAATGTATCACCTCCGAATTTTACACAGTAAGCATATACTTAAACAGGACACATGCTATTGAAAAATTTTACTGAGGCCCTTTCTTAAATTACTGGTTCTTACAATAACCAAGCGTCTAAAAATCCTACACACCTCCACTAGCCTTATCTACAAATATAACCTATAGAATACAGTTTAAGTGACTAAGCCCCCCATGCACTTTACCATTCCCAAACAGCACATGCTGGTTTTCTCATCTGGATTAACTCTCTCTACCCCCCCTCATTATCTCTCATTTCTGCAACCCTAAATGAGCACCCTAGAATACATATCTCCTCCTACATACCAGTTAAAGGCACTCACTGGACATCCTATCATCACTATGACTAAATTATTCATGGCTCACCGCCCTGACTACACTGCTGGCACCTGGGACTCAACTGTCTCCCACCAGTCCCAGACAGACATCAATAAATAAGAGTATGAACTGTTTTATTCATAGCTGTAGCCTCAGCACCTGTACAGTGTCTAGCCTATAACAGGAACTCAATAAACATTTTCTGAATATTTGTTGACTTAATGAATTATAAATCTGACAAAATAAAGCTACATAAGCTAATGAGAAATCATTAAAACTACTAGTGTTAAAATCCTACTAATTCAAAAGTAATTTACCAATCAGATTCTTTAAACTGGTGATGTGGTTTACAATGTCTGTTTTCTTGCGTACTACTGTGGGACCTCCTCTTCCGTTTGTGACTTCCACTGTAGCTTTCATGTCCCCAGCTTTCTCTGCTATCCCAATCAGGGCAGTGAGTTCTTTTGGAATGCCGCATCTGTTAATGGAAAGGAAAAGTGAGCTGTGGAGGCTATAGATGATATGTTCAGTAAATAAAATATTAGACAGTATTTAAAATATAAACACTCAGCACATAAGCTCATACTGGTTCTAAAATATTTGTGGGTGATATTTCCCAAGGCATAGGGCACCATTTCCATTGTATGTCAGATGACTGTAAATGGCATACAAATCTTGTACCAAATGATGCAGGACACTGTGAGACCTTAATAATACGTTTTCTTGGGGCGCCTGGGTGGCTCAGTTGATTAAGCGACCGCCTTCGGCTCGGGTCATGATCCCGGAGTCCTGAGATCATGTCCCACATCAGGCTCCTGGCTCCATGGGGAGTCTGCTTCTTCCTCTGACCATCCCTCCCATGCTCTCACTCTGTCTCTCTCTCAAATAAATAAAATCTTTAAAATAAATAAATAATACATTTTCTTTCAATTTTTCTAAATAAATGCTCAGCTTGGTGTTCATCTCCAACTAACCTTTGCCAACTGCTACTGTAAACATAGTGAAAGAGCCCCGATTCAGATTCAGAACGCCAGTAGACCATATCCAGCTAGAAATTAGTAACTGGAGGGGTTTTAATTCACTTTTATGACATTTTTTAGGTTTTTAAAAAAATATTTTATTTATTTATTTGACAGAGAGAGAGAGATCACAAATAGGCAGAGAGGCAGGCAGAGACGGGGGGGGGGGAAGCAGGCTCCCTGCCGAGCAGAGAGCCTGATGCGGGGCTCGATCTCAGGACCCTGAGATCATGACCTGAGCTGAAGGCAGAGGCTTTAGCCACTGAGCCACCCAGGTGCCCCTATTTTTAAGTAATCTTCATACCCAACGTGGGGCTTGAACTCACAACTCGGAAATCAGAAGTCCCATGCTCCACTGACTGAGCCAGCCAGGCGCCCCTTACCTTCTTTTTATAGTAAATGATCTCCTGATCAAGTTATTAATATGATTTCTTTAAAACAAAACATTAACTTTTATGGACTATTTTAAAGAGAAATATCCTAAGTGTCATATGGCTTTGGCAAAATTCTGTAATACAGACAACTGAAATCAGAGAAACACTTAGGGATGCTAAATATAGGGGATGACGTTTTAAAGGTACAGAAGTTTCTTTATTTTTTTTAAATGCACTAGAGTTCCTTTTTCTAATCTCAAAATGACTCCAAGCTTTGGGGGAAAAGGTAGGACATGAGTAGAACACAGTATTCAAACACAGAAACTGAATAGCAAAACAAAGATCTATTTATAAATTTTCTCTATCCAACAAGTTTATTTTCCAGATCATCTTGCAATTAGTCTTAAAATGAAAACATAACTGTTGTAGATCTGGGATGACTGAAGAAACCAACCAACCTACAAGGATGCATATGGTCAGTGAAATCAGATGAGGATAGTGAGCAGTCCCTGATTTCCTGCCTCCATCTACAACCTCAAATGCGTGTGTTCCTTACAGGCTCAGGATGTGTGTTCTAACAGTGTAATCACTATCTGCTGCTCCCTATCTTAATTCTTTTACAAAGCAGTTAAGTTTTTTAACAGTGATACCCAAACTGCTCAAAGGGGGAGCTCTGCAACTCAAAAGCTGAAAAAAAAATGGAAAATGGAGCAAATTCAGCTTAGTTTACTGCCTTTAGCTTGCCCAAATGACTCAGTAACAAGCAAACAAATTCAAGTAAAAATTTAAATGATTTCAAATGCATTTAAAACAGACTTGAAATGAGGCAGCTGCAATTCTCTTCGGAGGTATTCCCTAAGAAAATATTTATATCATACCTTTTGCTTAAAAAAAAAAAAAAGAGAAGACATTGGTCTGGCAAATCAAAAATTCTAAAACGTGTTAGGATTCTCACTGGGTATGGTTAAGTGAGCATTCCAGTGTGATAGAGTCACCCTCAAAATGAGAAACTGAAGTGAATGACACTACAAATTATCTTGAGGCAAAGGCCAACAGAAAAGCCATCTAAAATAATGTGTATTTCTAGTGGAATTCTTCCAAATCTTCCCTTCATCACCCCAACCGTCTTTTAATCACATTAATAACTCTTCAAAATAGCTTGATTAGGCGTTCTTAAATCACAGGCAGCAAAATTACATGGGATGACCAAGGATTATTACCATGACTATCCATTACGATTGCCGTTTCTGAAAACATCTCTGCTTTAGCTCTGTGGGGTGTTTCCCCCGCTTCTGTCAGTCTGTCAAAACCACCTCACCTCTAACAATGCAGAATTCTCAAATCACCAAAATTATCAATACCCAAACATTAAAATAAGAACCAGCACCACGGGAGGGCCAGAGATTTTTTTTTTTTTTCATTTCTCTAGTCAAGTTCACTACTTTAATTTAATCTGGCTGTCATGTAGTTTTCCCCTTACTGATGTTCAGAAATACTGTCTGAGGAGGCAGAGAGAAGAATCCCAGATCTACATGCTACAAATAAAGCTCCTTCACATCCACACAAAACGGGGGGGGGGAGAGACACCATTGATAATTATTACACTACCTTCAATTAACAAAGAATCTTACACGGGAGAATCACCACCTTTCACTGAATGGATCCACTTAGCAATGGATTCTCTCTCTGCCCTTTCATACCCCCCACGATTTTATGCTGTGTACATGGCTTTATTTATTTATTTTATTTTATTTGACAGAGATCACAAGTAGGCAGAGAGGCAGGCAGAGTGAGAGAGGGGGAAGCAGCCTCCTGCCAAGCAGAGAGCCCGGTGCGGGACTCGATCCGAGAACCCTGGGATCATGACCTGAGCCGAAGGCAGAAGCTTTAACCTTTTAAACCTTTTAACCCCCCATGTACAGGGCTTTAAAAAAATGGATGGGACGCCTGCGTGGCTCAGTTGGTTGGACGACTGCCTTCGGCTCAGGTCATGATCCCGGAGACCCGGGATCGAGTCCCGCATCAGGCTCCCAGCTCCACGGGGAGTCTGCTTCTCCCTCTGACCTTCTCCTCGCTCATGCTCTCTCACTGCCTCTCTCTCAAATAAATAAATAAAATCTTTAAAAAAAAATTAAAAAAAAATGGAAATGGGGGAAAGTTCCGATTAGATGGCTCCGGAAGGACTGCACTTAACGGCTAAGGAGACGCCAGGAGAAGTGTGCGCCCGGAACAGAGTCACACCAGGACGGCTATAAAGCAAGACCAGGCTGGGGGCGGGGGGGGGAGGCCCGCTTAGGTAATCAAGGACAACCCGAGGCCCAGGTTTCGGAAATGCAGATCCGCGCAGCAACGCTATGCTCCGTTTCGGCGGGGGTGGGGGGCGAGAACAGCGCTGCAGGAGGCACGAACCCCTCCACAGTTGGCCTCTCACGCTCACAAGCTCAGCTCCACCACCTGGACTCGCAGACTTGCAGTTCCCCGGACGCGCAGTCGGTCCCCACCCGCCCCAGGCACCGGGCCAAGGCCTCTGGCGCACCCGCAGCTGGAAAACCCCCAGAACGCTACCAACCGGCAGAGACCGGGCACTCTGAGGAGAACTAGATCTCCGACTGCACAAGCCCTCAAGGGCGGCTCGCAAAGGGTCTTCCCCGCAGGTCCTGGCTCTCGCCGGCAGCAGCACGAGCCAGGGCTCCTGGAGCCGCGGTGCGAGCGGCCGGGGCCATCAGAGACGAGTCAGCGACAGAACCGCGGCCCCGCCGCCCCAAGACTTTAAACCTACCAGGGTACCTGAGCAGCTCTAGGTTTCAAACGCCACCAGCGGGGCTGTGCTCCGAAGAAACCCCGATCGCCAAGGCCCCGAACTGGGTCGTTTCTCCGACACCTGGCTTCGAGACTTAAAAGAACGGAAACGGCCCACCCAACCCACCCAAGACCTCACCTTCGGAAAAGCAAAAGGCCCTCTGGCCAAGAAACGTTTCCAAACCGCCGTCGTCTCTCTCCAGCCGCTGCGACAAACACCCCACAAAATGGCGGCAGCGCCGTCTCCTCACAAACCCCCGGCGGCCTCTAGCGCCACCTACGCCGCGCGAACGCGCCTGCGTGACAGAGGCTCGCGCGCTCCCTCCGCTTCGCGTAAGGGGCGGGGCTTCTGTGACGGGCAGGGCCGGGTTCGGCCCTCCACACTGCGGCTGCGCGGCCCGGGCCGACCCGGCCCGGAGGCCTGGGAGGAGGGGTGGTGGAGGGGACTTTTGAGGTTGTTTTCACTGCGGTGGAGTCTAGATGGGTATCTGCCCTAACGTGGTGGGATGAGTCTGCTCCTTGAGGTGGGGCCGAGTGCGGCACCCCTCGGCAGAGCCAGCGGTGGCCGCGTGTCCTGCTGTCCTGCTCTCCTCAAGTGGACCGCACTATGGCCCTTGGGCTGCCATCCCTCGGTCTCCCTCGGTCCCAACAAGCCAACAGCCAAGCCTCCAAACCTGCCCTGTGCCAGGCCCGGAGCTAGTGCTGGGGGCAGATCAGTGAACAGGATAGGAGAAGTCCGGCCCGCCTGGGAGCTTCTGGTCTAAAATGGAGTGGGATAAATAAAGAGGATGACTCAGAAAACAAGCTCAGGTTGCTTCTCCTTTTGAGGCCGGTGCTCCTCATCAGAACGACACAACGAAAAATGAGGAAGTTTCCACTGCGGCTCCTTACAGGGTTCTTCCTGTTGTGGTCCCTGGTTCCCCCGCAGATGGTAGCTGGAAAATTTCCCTAACAGAGCTCCCATTTTTGTGTCCCTGCTGGGTGGGTTTCGTTTAACCCTCGCAGAGTTAGCTAGAGGGGGACGGCTCGGTTGGTTGGGCGGCTGCCTTCAGCTCGGGTCATGATCCCGGCATCCTGGGATCCAGTCCCACATCGGGCTCCTTGCTCGGCGGGGAGCCTGCTTCTCCCTCTGCCTCTGCCTGCCACTCTGTCTGCCTGTGCTCGCTCTCTGGCTCTCTCTCTGACAAATAAATAAATTAAAAAAAAAAAAAAAAAGGAAGGAGGGAAAGAGCCTGGGTAGGAATGATCAGAAGGAGAGGAGAACCAAGAGTATGGTCAGAGAAAGCTGGTGGAAGAAGAGCTTAAACGAAGAAAAAGCTGGCAGTGCCAAATGCTAGGAAGGGGTCAGGTATCCTTAGTACTGAAAAGCGTCAAGGGGATTCTGTATTCATTCTGATGATTTACTGAATAAAGGGGAAAGCCAGAAATCAGGTTTGGGAGGGCAGGGTTGAACAGGTTTGGGTATGAACTCAATAGCATGCCAAAGACCTGAGCTCTTGTATACTGTTAGGTGAAAGGAAGTCCCTGTAATTTTGTGATCCGATATCCTTAGAAACCTGTGCTACCTACTTAGGATGACCAAAGGCCTTCAAAACGTGAAGTAGAAAATACATAAGTCCTCATGGAGATCATGACACACTTCAAGAATTGAAGTGTTGTTGAAATGATAATTGGAAAACTGGAAATGAAAATTCTTTGTGCTATAGAATGAAACGGACAATATTATTCTCGTCTGGAATAGGCAACATTTCTGTAGATAAAACTTTAAATCTTGCCCATCCTTCCAGTCCATCTCTGAGATGCTGTCCCCGACTAGATCCGTTCCCTTCCTCTTGACTACACGCCAGTTAGAGATGAGGTCCCAAAACAGGTAGCCACAGCATGCTCTTATGCCTGGAGCCACCAAGATACGCCAACCAATTTTGCCCAAAACGTGAAATTTACTGGTTCTCCAGCTGATTACCCATACTGCATCAGGGACATCTATCAGATGGAGTGTCAAACTGAGTGGACTGGGCCATCTTACAAGGTAAAGTGGGGTTCACCTTGCTGCCTATATAAAGGCATAAATTAAAGATGGCACCAAAGAAAACTTGCTTTTTTTTTTTTTTTCTTTTTGCTGAGAAATTTTTGTCTCAAGAGGATATAAGACAATGTGGTCAGGAGCACAGGGGTGGCTCAGTGGGTTAAGCCTCTGCTTTTGGCTCAGGTCACGAATTCAGGGTCCTGGGATCAAGCCACACCTCAGGCTCTCTGCTTAGTAGGGAGCCTGCTTCCCCCTCTCTCTGCCTGCCTCTCTGTCTACTTGTGATCTCTCTCTCTCTGTCAAATAAATAAAATCTTTAAAAAAAAAGAGAGAGAATGTGGTCAGGACCATGCACAGTGCTGCTCAAACAGCAACACAACGTTACAAGGCAGCCCAGTGAAAGGCTTGGACAGTTTGGGGTCCAAGTCTTGATTTCGGCTCCAGTCATGATCTCAGGGTAGTGGGATCCAGCCCCACATTGGGCTCCATGCTCCCCCTGATTGTGTGTTCTCTTTCTCTCTCTAAATCTTTTTTTTTTTAAAGATTTTATTTATTTATTTGACAGAGATTACAAGTAGGCAAGAGGGGCAGGCAGGGAGAGAGAGGAGGAAGCAGGCTCTCCGAGGAGCAGAGAGCCTGATGCGGGGCTCGATCTCAGGACCCTGGGATCATGACCTGAGCCCAAAGCAGAGGCTTTAACCCACTGAGCCACCCAGGCGCCCCTCTCTCTCTAAATCTTAAAAGAAAAAAAAGGCACCCAAATGGAAAGATACCTACAGAGGCATTTATAGACATCACAGAAAATTGTTACCCAATAGCAGAGTCTGCTTTGTTGTTGCTGTCTTGTTTTAATGTCATGTGGAGTATTTATTTTTTTTAAAGATTTGATTTATTTTTTTGAGAGAGAGAGTGAGCATGAGAGGAAAGAGGTCAGAGGGAGAAACTCCCTGCCGAGCAGGGAGCCCAATGTGGGACTTGATCCTGGGACTCCAGGATCATGACCTGAGGCGAAGACAGTCGCTTAACCAACTGAGCCACCCAGGCGCCCCTCATTTGGAGTATTTAATCTTAAGTGTCGGGTACCTAGGTGTTAAGCATCTGCCTTCGGCTCAGGTCGTGATCCTCGGATCCTCGGGTGGAGTCCCACATCCGGTTCCCTGTTCAGGGAAGAGTCTGCTCTCCCTGTGCTCCTCCCCCCACCCCCACTCGCGCTCTCTCTCTCTCTCTCTCCCAAAAATAGTTAATTAATTTAAAAAAAAGAAAATCTTAGTTTTGAAGAGCAAGCAGAGGAATGTTCTTGTATAGTCTAGCACCGTTATTCTACTTGCCTAATTCCAGACATAGAAAACATTCATCTGGGGCACCTGGGTGGCTCAGAGGGCTAAGCCTCTGCCTTTGGCTCAGGTCATGATCCCAGCGTCCTGGGATCAAGGCCCACAGCAGGCTCTCTGCTCAGGGGGAAGTCTGCTTCCCTCCCCTCTCTCTGCCTGCCCCTCTGTCTGCTTGTGATCTCTGTCAAATAAATAAATAAAATAAAATAAAAAAAGAAAAAGAAAACAGTCATCTATGAGAGCAGAGTTCCAGAGGAAAAGTCTAAATGATCAAGTAAATTAATTTTAACCAAACCTTATCATCTCTACAGCAAAACCTTTACAAAGGCATAAACAATCCTTTTACAGAGTTATAACCTGTCTTAAGTTGCCTATTCCTGATAATTACCAAACTGTGTTCAATTAGATTTTTCATTTGTGTTTAGCTATCAATTAACTACCCATTGTGTGCTGACCACTGTCGCCTCATTTAATAATCTAAACAACTCTGTTAAGTGATCGAACTTTGGTTACTTGCTCTAGGTCCCGGTTAACAAATACCAGAACCAAGATTCAGTCTTAGCCTTGCTTGCTCCAAAGTACTTGTGTTTAACTATTCTGCTATGTGCTTCAACTCCTAGAACAAAGTATATAGCAACTTACTTTCCTTAGTGTTTATGGAAAATATGCCGAGCCCATCTTTCAGTAACACCAAAGGAGTCTGTCTTGAAAAAAAAAAAAAAAACCAACAAAACCAACTACTCTCCATGGTGATGTATCATGGAGGACTGCTTATGATGAAACAATGGGTCACATTATCTCCAGCCCACCCAGGTCATCAAAGGCCTCAGCAGGCCTCATTAACTTTTTGACTGCAATTTACAAAGGACACACCTGCATCCCATGCTGCCCAAGATGGATAACATCCCCCATTCCTCCCACATTTCCTGACACTGGTTGTGATGGGATTAACCCAGCACAGGATTTATAAGCAGGATTCAGTCCTGCCAGACAGTGCTAGAAGAGTTCACCGATACAAAAACCACTTTGCTCCGAGTATGTGAGGAGGGGAGTCAAAGAGTGCTGGAAGGGATTTAGTTCAGGGGTTCAGGAGGGAAAAGGATAGGCTGTAATCTTGTGAATTTCCACTGCCTCCAAAGAAAGGGCTTCCAGAGCAAGTTAATAAGTTACTTTCTCAACCCCCAATAGTCTCAGCTGTCCACCACCCAGTGAAACCATGGCAGGGAAAATATATTTACCTAACTCCTGAGGGTCTTCTGAACGTTGTAGAAGCCTACATGAAAGTATGAATACATGTCATATATGTCTTTGAATCTTCTGGGGTTGACCCTTTCTCTTACTGTAGAATTGTCAAGTTCTTTTTTTACTTTTTTTTTTTTTTAAAGATTTTATTTATTTGACACAGAGAGAGGGGAACACAAGCAGAGGGATTGGGAGAGGGAGAAGCAGGCTTCCCGCTGAGCAGGGAGCCCTATGTGGGGCTGGATCTCAAGACCCTGGGATCATGACCTGAGCCCAAGGCAGACACTTAACAACTGAACCACCCCAGTGCCCAGAATTTTCAAGCTCTTATGCCATGTGCTTATACCACACACTGATTTGGGCGCCAAGAATACAAAAGTATGCCAGACAAAGTATTTGCCCTCAGAGAGCTTAGATTCCAGTGGGGGAGAGAGAAAGAAAGAATAAAATATTTCAACCTTTTAAAAAGATTTTTTTAGGGAGCCTGGGTGGCTCAGTGGGTTAATGCCTCTGCCTTCAGCTTGGGTCATGGTCCCGGGGTGCTGGGATCAAGCCCCACATCGGGCTCTCTGCTCCGCAGGGAGCCTGCTTCCTCCTCTCTCTCTCTGCCTGCCTCTCTGCCTACTTGTGATCTCTGTCAAATAAATAAAATCTTTAAAAAAAAAAAGACTATTTTAGAGAGAGGGAGATAACAGGCTGTGGGGCAGAGGGAGAGGGAGAGAGAGTCTTCAAGTGGACCCCCTGCTGAGCGTGGAGCCCAATGCAGGGCTTGTCTCACGACCCTGAGATCATGACCTGAGCCAAAACCGAGAGTTGGGCACTTAGCCAACCGAGCCACCCTGGTGTCCCCAAATACTTCAACATTTTATATATGTATGAAGGAAACCAACTGGGGACTGAAAGAATAACTGAGGAGGGTCATCTTTAGGTAGGATAAGAGAAGGACTCTTGGCAGATAGGACAAGCGGTGCTAAAGGGAGAGAAGAAAGTGGTCACGGGAACAGTGGAACAGAAGCCCACTGGAAGTACAGAAGCCCACTGGAAGTCCATTTAATTCCATAAGGCAACATGTGTGAGAATACTCTTTGATATTAATGATGGGAGGAAATGTAGATGTTCCTCACTAGGGAAGTGGGTAAATGAAATGGTACACAGTTGATCCTTGAATGGTGCAGGGGTTAGAGCCCCAGACCCCCAGTGCACATTTGAAAATCTGTGTGTAACTTTTGACTCCCACAAAACTTAACTACTCAGAGCCTACGGTGGATGGGAAGCCTTACAGATAATGTCAATAGTCCATTAACACATTCTGTATGTTACATGTATTATACACTGTATTCTTACAGTAAAGCAAGCTAGAGAAAAAGATGTTAAGGAAATCATAAGGAAAATACATTTACAGTACTGCACTTTATTTATTTAAAAAAACCTATGTATAAATAGACCCACACAGTTCAAATTTGTGTTGTTCAAGGGTCAAGTATATACTACACATCAGCTAAAGGCAATGAACTAAATTTACATATAGCAATTCAGACCAGAGAGCTTAACACTGAGTGAAAAAGAAAATGCGATTTGTAATGCAATGTCAATTTTGCTGTTTTTAAAAAAACTGCAACTATGCTACATGTTTTCAAGGATACATATATATTTAAATAAGAGACTTGGGGCACCTGGGTAGCTCAGTCAGTTGAGCATCTGCTTTCGGCTCAGGTCATGGTCCCGGGGTCCTGGGATGGAGTCCTGCATTGGGCTCCCAGCTCAGAGGGGACTGGTTCTCCCTCTCCCTCTGCCTCTCCCTCTGCTTGTGCTCTCTCTGTCTCTCTCTTTCAACTGAAAAAATAAGATCTTAAAAAAAAAATGAAGTAGCATATGCTTTCTCAAATCTCTACCATTGGCTTTGATATGGGGGTATACTGTTTGTTGATCCTGTTATATGTGGGGTTTTCTCCAACCTAGCTTGTATACACTTGTTCCAGGCTTCCTGCTTCCTCTTTTGGCCCTAATAAGATTTTTATTTATTTCTTTGCCAAAGAGCGAGAGAGAAAGAGCAAGTGAGCACAAGCAGAGGGAGAAGCAGGCTCCCAGCAGAGTGGGGGACCCAATGTTGGACTCAATCCCAGGACCCTGGGATCATGACCTGAGCCGAAGGCAGACACTTAACCAACTGAGCCACCTAGGTGTCCCCTTCTTCTGGCCTAATTCTTAAGCTTTTATGTCTTCTCTGGTTCTCAGCTGGCTCCCTCTCTTGTGTTTTCCAAAAAGTGGTGCCAAAACTCAAGTTTGTGGTTTCTCCCTTGACCACAGAAGGAGGGAAAGACCCTGGCCTATTTTCTGGAGCACTCAGTTTACCAGACTCGTTCTCACTGCTGTACTTGGGAGCATGCACGAGGAGCTGTCCACCCCATAGAACTACGAGGAGGTGCCCTCGTGTCATCGTCCTCTCAGTTTTTAGGGATTTTTTTTTTCATTTTTACTTACCAGTTTTATAATTATATAATTCCACCATCAAAACTGTGAGACAAGGTATCTTAGAAAACATCTAGATTGTATGCCTGTCCCCTCCATCATTTTTCTTCCATTGTCTTCCAGACAACTGCTTTATTTTATTGGGTCTTTGTCTTTTTGTTGGGTCTATCTTTTCTCTAATGAAATATGCAAAATTAGATATATATGTTTATATATTTTATATACATTATAACATATAATTCTATCTCCTTTCTCTGATGAAATTGCAATACACACTGTTCTCCATCTTTTTTTCAAGAAAGTAATATATTCCATGGATCCATCACTCCATTGTGGAATTTATGGAGATTTTCTTATCTTTTTTTTTTTAAGATTTTATTTATTTATTTGACAGACAGAGATTACAAGTAGGCAAGCAGGGAGAGAGAGGAGGAAGCAGGCTCTCCGAGGAGCAGAGAGCCCCACGCGGGGCTCGATCCCAGGACCCTGGGATCATGACCTGAGCCGAAAGCAGAGGCCTTAACCCACTGAGCCACCCAGGCACCCTCTTATCCTTTTTTAAAGCTGCATAGAGGGCGCCAGGTGGCTCAGTTGGTTAATCGACTGCCTTCTGCTCAGGTCATGGAGTCCTGAGATCGAGTCCCGCACTGGGCTCCCTGCTAGGCAGGGACTCTGCTTCTCCCTTTGACCCCTCCCCACCCCGGCTCTCTCTCTCTCTCTGAAATAAATAAAAAATCTTAAAAAAAAAACTGCAGAGAATAGAATTGCTCTGTATAGATGTACCATAGTTAATTCAACCAGATTCCTATTGATGAATATCTGGATTATCTCAAATTTCAGTGTATTTGGAACTTACATTGCTACTTGGATGAAAAGTATGCCTTTAAATCATGTTCCAAATTCCTAATCGCCAAACACCACATTTCTAATATCTTAGGCCAAGCTGGACCTGTTGAGCTGATGTCATTCCAGGGCACACATGCCCAAGACCAGCTCTCCCTGCAACCACGAATGGAGCCAGCCTAAGGCCCTTCAAACCACTCCTCAGCCCCCTACCTCCCCGATGATGAAGTCCTCTCCTGCAAATGTTGGATCCTGGCCACAAACAACTGCTGACCAGACCTCATTGCACAGACGTCCTTCTTTTGGGGCTTCAAAACAGTGATGTCAGAATGGGGGCTCCCATCCTTCAAGAGACCGTTGGGACTCCCATCTGCCGTGTGTGTTAAATCTCAGTATCCCAGTATCCCTAAGGGCTCAACTGTCCACCTGGGTGCTCAAGGAGCAGCCTCTTCTTTTCATGTCCCCCACCTGTGCCATCAGGACACTTCCTGGATGTCTTCCTGTGGCTGATCATCTGGTCTAACTCACCATCACCTTTCTCCTAGGCTACGGAAAGGTTCTCGTAACTGGTTTGCCTGGTTGTTCTACAATTCAATTCAGTTTGGACAGTTACCTACCTGGTGACAGAATCAGATTCCCCAAGTCCTATAGGACTGGCCTTTCGTGCCCTTTCAGATGCCAGCTGCAAGCCCATGTTACTTCTGAGCAACAGTCTTCTGAGCGACCAGCTGCAGATCAGAGGTTCCCACAACCCCCTCTGTAGACTTCAGCTGCCAGGTTGCTAACCTGTATTTCTGACCAGCTGGCTATAAATCAGAGGTGACCTCCTCCCTTGGGTTCAATTACGGTGTTAGAGCGGTGCACAGAACTCAGAGAAACATTTTACTTCCTGGATCACAAGTGTGTTATAAAAGGATGTGACTCAGAACAGCCAGAAGGAAGAGATGTGTAGGGCAAGGTTCAGTGGAAAGAGCAAAGAGCTTCCATGCCCTCTCTCAATGCCCCACTCTCCCCAAATCTCCACGTGCTCACCAACCGGAAGCTCTCTGAAATGCTTGAGTTTTTATAGACGTGTGGTTGCATGGGCATGATTGATTAAATTGTTGGCCTTTGGTGATTGATTCAACCTCTAGCCCCCTTTCCCTCCCCCAGAATCAGGGGGTGGGACTAAGAGTTCCAACTCTCCAATCACAGGTTTGGATTCCTGGCAACCAGGGGGCACCCTTAGGTGGGAATCAGAAAGTCACTTCATTAACATAACAAAAGACACCTTTCTGGCTCTCTTAGGAAACCTTGTCACTTAGGTTTTCGGAGTTCTGCACCAGAAATAGAGATGAAGATCGTATTATTTCTTATTATAAATCACAATATCACAGAAGCTGAAAAATCAGCCTTAGAAAGGTCAAATGATTTCCAAGCCACCTACAAGCATCATCAAAAGAGAGCTCAAATCTTTTTTTTTTAAAGATTTTATTTATTTATTTGACGGAGATCACAAGTAGGCAGAGAGGCAGGCAGAGAGAGAGAAAGGAAGAAGCAGGCTCCCCGCTGAGCGGAGAGCCCAATGTGGGTCTCGATCCCAGGACCCTGGGATCATGACCTGAGCTGAAGGCAGAGGCTTTAACCCACTGAGCCACCTAGGTGCCCAAAAGAGCTCAAATCTTTAAAGGTATATAACAAATTCCAGCGCAAACAACATAAAACTGACCGTGGCATAGAGTTTAAAAAAATATATATATATATATATATACACACACATATAAAAGATGGAAAGCAGCAGGAAAACATAACTCACAAGGAGATTAAAATTAACCAATAAAAATAATATTAATCAATTAATCAATAATAATTATTACAATTATATGATTATGATTAATCAATAAAAATAGTTCTAGAAAAGACATGGATGATAGAATCAGTAGATGAGGGCCTTCAACAGCAATTATAAAGATATTATTCTCACTTTTTTTCAAGACAGTAAAGGAAAAATCAGGAGCACAAAGTGATTTTATTAGGGTTCTTCAGAGAAACAGAACCAATAGATCTCTGAGTGTGTGTATATGTGTATGATTTATAAAAAAACATATTTTTATAAGAACTGGTTTGTGTGGGGCGCGTGGGTGGCTCAGTCGGTTAAGCACTGCCTTTGGCTCAGGTTATGATCCCAGTGTCATAGGATCAAGCCCTGCATCAAGCTCCCTGTTCAGTGGGGAGCCTGCTTCTCCCTCTCCTTCTGCAGCTCCCCTTTCTTGTGCTCTCTCTCTCCCTCTCTGTCAAATCTTTAAAAAAAAAAGAAAAAGGAAAAGGAAAAAAGACCTGGCTCGTGTGAGTATGGAGGGTGGCAACTCCCAAAATGTGCATGCAGGGACAGTCAGGAAGCTGGGGAGCTGGGAGAGCTAATGGTTAGTTCTATTCCAAGTCCAAAGGCTCTCAGCGGCAGCTTCCATTCAAACAGAAAGTCCTAAAATCTCACTTACTCAATGCCTGGGGAACCTATGGACTTACTTCCATTCCCCAGCATTGGCATATTCCAGGCATTCAGGGACCCTTTGATGGACCACAGCAGTTGATAACTCTGCCTGCATTTCTCCAAGGATAAAATCCAGACCACCCCGGTTGCTGCCTGCAATCCCAGTTCCTCGGGTCGCTTCCTGGACATCATCACATCTCGTCCGGATCCTGTACAGTACACATGCTGCAGCCACGTTGACCTTTGCTCATTTCCAATATGGTGGGTAGTACCTTTGGCTCATGGCCCATAGCTCTGCCCCCTTTGCCTTTCCCTCTCCCCTCCACCCATGCTCCCAGTCACCTAACTGGTATCAGCTCTCAGGTCTGATGAGCAATGGATGGCCTCCCTGGGAGGTCTTCGCTGACTCTGAGACTCCCCACGGATCACTCGAGGTGTTCTGCCCTCCCTTACCTCTTCGAGAACTTTACAAGTGTAGGGTGCCTCCTCTCCCATTCCTCTGCAAACGTGCTGACACCAAGGGTCTTGTGCTCACAGCAAATGAACCAAATCCCCGTGAGAACAACGCAGCTTCTCGATGTGTGCACTTGGAGGGCTTTTCAAAATGCCTAAGCAGGTGCCTCGGTGGCACAGTTGGTTAAGCAACTGCCTTTGGCTCAGGTTATGATCCCAGAGTCGCAGAATGAGTCCTACATCAGGCTCCCTGCTCTGCAGGGAGTCTGCTTCTCCCTCTGGCCCTCCCCCCTCTCATGCTCGCTTTCTTTCTCTTTTAAATAAATAAAACCTTTAAAAAAATATTGCCTAAACGAGAATTCTACTCTTCAGCCCTGGGAGTGATTAGCACATGGTGGGATCTAGGTTGTTTGTTAAAAAAGTTCTTGTGCTTCATTCTAATAGATAGACAGTTTTGAGAACCATGGCCCTGGAAGTACCGAGAGATTTTCAGTGGGCTCTGCCTAAATTAGCTTATAGCATTCAGCGAAACAGAGACTTTATTAGCTTCTCGACACAATGTGGTAATATGGGAGAATTTCCTGGAGACTCTCTAAATTAAAAAAAATTTTTTTAATATTTTAATTATTTACTTTGAGAAAGAGAGAGAGTGTTTGCACACAAGCAAGTGCAGGGAGGGACAGAGGGAATGAATCCTCAAGCAGATCCCTGCTGAGCGGGGACCCCGACTGGGCTTCATCCAAGGATTCATGATCTCACGACCTGGGCCAAAATCCTGCAGACTTGCCACACAGATTTGGTCAGCTCTCGCTCATCAGACTTGATCCAATCCCAGGTGAGCCTGACCAGCCTGCAGTCTATGGGCCTCACTGTTCCTCAGGGGCATTCAAGGTTGAGATGTTTCTGCTGTCAGTGGTAAATCGCTCTTTATCCGGTTCTCTGAGATGATGCGAAATCATGAGTGATCTGATGATCCGTCTCTTCATAGTGGTTCACAAACACCAGAGAAGCATTATACGACTTCGGAGCCTTTGTTCTGAAAGGCAGAGCTCCAGATGCCACTGCTCACAGGCGATGCGTGTTCCTGGACCAAGTCTGTGCCCCAGGATACCTTGCCATTCACACTGGTTTCTGGGGTACCGCAGAGTGAGAGGTAACCTTGACTTCTGGGTCTTCAAGAGAACATAGTACCATGATGTTCCCATGACACACTTGGCATACTCCATACTGTCATATGGTATGGACTTGTCCCTGGAGTCCTGGGACAGATGGGGAACAGGGAGCTGGTGGTTGAGTGTACGGGTCTTGAGGCCCTAGCCCAGGATGCCCCCAGCCTACAGATGGGAACACAAAGGGGAAAGTGCCTGGATCCCTTGGAAAGTCTGGGGCATCTGCTTCTTCTGTCCACCTCATGGAGCAGAGATCCAGACGACTGAGCATATTCAGGGCCTGGGAACCCACAGGCATCTGCTTTACCTCATAGAGCCCCCAGCCAGCCTGGAGAATGACTCCCAGAGAAAAGGGCAGCTGAGCCCAGACTGGGCCACTCCAATCTCAGTAAGGTGTGTCGAGCCCATGCATGCCTGTAAGTGACCAACAGACTCCTTTATCTGTAAGTGTCCCTTATGTGCAGAAAGAATGTTGGGGAGAGGAGAGTGAGGAGAGTGACATCCTAAGTCACCCAGGAAGCTGAGTTCCAAATTGTCCCTCGGCTGTTGTCTCCTTTGTTCTGGGATCCTTCCAATACCTGCCCACAGGTGGAAAGAGGGGTCTGTCTTTCGCAGTTTCAATTTTCAATTTCATGACGAGTTTGAGGAAGAGAAAGAGTCATGAGTATTGGACTGTGATATTCCTTTGTCCCTCAAAGGTCAAGATTCAAACTGTTTATAAGACCTGGATCTTGTTCAGGTCATGAAGGATGCCCCGGGATGGTCAAGGAGTCTCAGTGCAGGAGGGAAAGGGGAGAGGTGATGAACAGAAAGACAGGTACCAGATTCCTGAGGAAGCTGAGCACCCACCCTGCCCCTTGTTCTGTTTTAGGGTCCCACCCAAGCCCCAGTCACAGGATATCTCTTATCTCTCAAGTGGAAGTGGGGTCTGGGTTCAAATTTTCTTAAAGTTCAGATCTGGATCATAATCAGAGAAGGGTTCCATCTGCGCTGCTAGGGACTCTGCAGGGATGAAAGGCAGGAAATGGGCATGGACTTGACCATGGAGGGTTCATGTTTGAGGCCTTCTGTTATGGTTTCTGAGGATTCTCTGTGTAGCTAACATGTGTGGGGGTCCCAAAGCCTTTATCCAGATGGAAGGTGGGTGGTGGTCCAGGCCTGGATCAGGTAATGGTGAGCTGGGAGGCCAGCTGCATCTGTACTGGGAGGACTTGAGAGAAAGGCACACAGAGAGTTCATGAGGACATCACCCACCCTCCTGAATCCTTGCCAATGACCTAGCCATGCCCAGGGGCCATGTCCACTCTAAGAAAGCCCAGGGGAAAAGTTCTTCAGGATGAGTGCTCCATGGGCAGGATAACTAGCTTTAATGGAACAGAATGACTGTACAGTGAAATGTTGTATGCATTCCGGCTATTGCAGAGAAAGCCTTAGGAACCTATCCCTGGGGAGATTCTTCTTGGCGCTGGAACTGGTGATGAGCATTTTGGTCTTTTGACTTCAATGCCAGTGGCTTCCATTATAGTCCTCCTCTCAATAATCGTCTTCATCTTCCTCCACTAGCAATGAAACCTCTGGTTTCTTTGAAGCTCCTGGTTCTCCACTCTCCAGACATCTTGACATCAGACAGGAATGCAGCCTTGGGCAGAGAGCCTCACGGGTGTTGTTGACGCACTCATGATATCCCCCACCCCCATCAAAGTCCCAGCAGCCTCCAGGGCCTTTCCTGTGCCCTATTCCAGCTCCTATACTCCACTGCCTCAACACTGCCCATGGCCATGAACCCTTCCTGTCTGATTCACGGACTGAGTCCCTGTTGGACATGCAAAAGAAATCTCCCAGCTATTTTTGTCCTCCGGCTTCTTCAGAGAAACCAGAGCGTTTCCAGCAGCAACACAGCAAACTCCTCCCTGATAGACTTGATCAGCTCCTTGCTAGGCCCCAGGTCCTCTGTTTGTCTGTGGGCTCATTGTCCACTTTGGGCCTCTCCCAGTAGCTGGGCTGCCTCTTCCTCTTCGTCTCTTGGTTCCGCTCTTGGCCTGGCTCTAGCTCCCTCTGTCCTGAGGTCTGTCCTGTCCCTTGTCCTGGTGTCCTGGTCACAGAGGGCACATAAGCTGCAATTTCTCTTCAAATATGTTCACGTTCGACTTTGGAGGTTTCTTTCTTTCCTTTTTTAAGATTTTATTTATTTATTTCACAGACAGAGATCACAAGTAGGCAGAGAGGCAGGCAGAGAGAGAAGAGGAAGCAGGCTCCCTGCTGAGCAGAGAGCCCGATGCGGGGCTCGATTCCAGGACCCTGGGATCATGACCCGAGCCGAAGGCAGAGGCTTTAACCCACTGAGCCACCCAGGCGCCCCTGGAGGTTTCTTTTTTTCTGCCTGCTCTTGCCCCTCTGTCTGGGTGATGGAAACACTGCCTTGGGGATGAAAGGATCTGGGTGAGCTCGCTGATGACCATGTTGCCTTGGTCAGTGTGGGCTTCCGAGGTAGGGCAAGGCGCCTTGCTGTGGATGGGGCGGGAGGGATACTCGTGGGAGCACGGCCTCCTTTGGGCCCATCCCATGGACCACATGGCCTGGTGGGACCATCTCGTGACTCCTCAAGAGTGTGTGGTAAACACTGGCCTCCAGAGGTGTTTTATTTATTTATATATTTTAAAAATTTTATTTAGTTGAGAGAGAGAGAGAGAGAGAGAGAGAGCGCACAAGCAGGGCGGCAGAGAAGTGGGAGAGGGAGAAGCCGGCTCCCCACTGAGCAGAGAGCACGATGTGGAACTCGATCCCAGGACCCTGAGATCATGACCTGAATGGAAGGCAGACACTTATCCAACTGAGCCACCAGGCGCCCCACTCCCCGAAGTGTTTTAAATTCCCTCCTTTTTTTTTTTTTTTAAGATTTTATTTATTCATTTGACAGAGAAAGAGAGATCACAAGTAGGCTAGCAGCAAGCAGAGAAGAGGAGGAGGGAAGCAGGCTTCCCGCTGAGCAGAGAGCCTGATGCTGAGCTTGATCCCAGGACCTTGAGATCATGACCTGAGCCGAAGGCAGAGGCTTAACCCATTGAGCCACTCAGGTACCCCTAAATTCCCTCTTAATCTCAGGATCTGATCCTCATCTTTGTGGGCTTCCTTCTGTGGATTTTCCAGCAGTGCCTCTTCCTCTTGCCTTTTGCTGGAAATCAGAGCTTGGACCTTCTGAAGCAAAGATAAATACAAACCTTTTCAAAAGTTGTCAAGTCAGTCTCATTCATGGTACTTAACTGCACCACAGAACAAAGCCAGTATTATTTAAAGGAATAGAAAATATCCAATACCTAACAATGTAAAATGCCCAATGCTGACTTCTGTATAAATTTACCAAATGCTGAGGGGGCCTGGGTGGCTCAGTAGGTTGGGCGTCTGCCTTCGGCTCAGATCATGATCCTGGGATCCTGGGATGAAGCCCTAAGTAGTCAGGTTCTCTGCTCAGCAGGGAGCCTACTTCTCCCTCTCCCTCTGCCTGGCACTCTGCTCACTTGTTCTCTCTCTGTTGAATAAATAAACAAAATCTTATTTAAAAAAAGATATTGTAAAAAAAAATTTACCAAATGCTGTTTAAAGAAGAAAAAAGAAAAAATAATAAAATCACCAGGCATGATATTAACTACCAGCAGGAAAATCGCTCAGAAATTATAGAGAGGGTGAAATTACTAGACAAGGGCTTGGAGAAGTTGTTATGAATAGCCTACCTGTGGTCCAGCACGTGGGACAGCACGAGCACAGGAAGGAACTCAAGAGCATCAATAGGACCTAAACGGAACTTTGAAGATGCAAAATGAGTGGGTCAGACAAAAAAATCAAAACAGACACACAGTCCCATTAAAATCAGGAATTTGGGGGCACCTGGGTGGCTTAGTTGTTAAGCATCTGCCTTCGGCTCAGGTCATGATCCCAGGGTCCTGGGATCGAGTTCCACATCGGGCTCTCTGCTCAGTGGAGAGCCTGCTTCTCCCTCTCCCTCTGCTTGCTGCTCCCCCTACTTGTGCTCACTCCCTGTCAAAAAAGTAAATAAAATCCTAAAAAAAAAAAAAAAATTCATCCATGTTTAAAAAAAAACAAACAGGAATTTTGAGGGGCACCTGGGTGGCTTAGTTGGTTAAACAACCGACTCTTGATTTCTGCTCAGGTCATGATCTTAGGCTCCTGAGATTGAGCCCTGCGTTGGGCTCCACGCTCAGTGCACAGCCTGCTTGAGATTCTCTTTCTCTGCCCCTCCCCCTCTGCCCATGTGCACTCTCCCTCTAAAACAAAACAAAACAAACCCAGGAGTTTTTAAGGACTGCCCCAGGAAGTATTTCAGAAGCAGTATCCACAACATCATGCCTTCTGGAGCCACAGTGGTGGGTGTCTGGTCCCAGCTCCAGGAAGTAGCTACCCGCCTCATTCTGCCCAACGAGCGTGGTTAAATCTTCCACAACACATGCCTTGAGGACTGCATGAGTTTACTATTTGTAACGTTCAGAGAAACATGCAGGGCTCCTAATTTAGTGACTGCATAAGAGCTTATGAAATGAAAGACAAAGAAAGAATCCAGCCATTCTCCCATGGACACCCAGGAATAATGATCCTGGGGTTGTCTTTTGACTTCAGGAGATCAGCTGCCTGGGAGGTTTCTGGACCCCACTCAGAATAAAAGTCGAGTCTTGGAGACCATCCACCCCAGTTGTCCCTAGTCCTTCAGATTTCTGGCATCTATCTCAGGACGGCGTGTGAGGAGGCAGGGAAGGGGGCTTTACAAGGAGGGGCAACTTCTTAAGTCCCCTCAGGCTCAGGGTTTTCTAGCTGAAGAGGAATCCTGAAAACATCACAGGCTCTTCATTTCCATAGACAGATTCCAGGTCACCCTTTCCTGATGCTCAGATGACCAGGGAATCCCCTAATGAGACACCGAGGCTCCCACTCCAGGTTCATCCTATCCACCCCACCCAGACTGCCCAAGGGACCACCTTAGACTAAACCCTGACCATGTTACCCCCAGCTCCTCCCCAGATGCTACCAACAACCAAGTTTCCCTCTCCAGCTTAGCGCCCCTGTCATGCAGCAGGAAATCCAACTTTCAGGATCCCCTTGGCCTCCAAGTTCAGCGGGACTCAGAGTATCTTCCCCTGGCGTCGCCCTTGTCACCCTCAAAAGAACCCCTGTTCAGGGCCCCTCCCTTTGGGTCGATGGGGACCTTCCAGGCTGTTTCCAGAGCCTGGATTCTTCTGACAACTCCTGGATTCTTCTGACCACCACACTCACCACTCTTCTCAAGCAGAAACGACGGACATCCCATCTTCTAACTATATGTGCCATTAACTGTTTTGTTTTCCAACATGGGAATGAAAACAGTCCACGCACCAAGAGGTTTTCCACAACAGCAGGCATTACATCTCCAGGGGGTCCTGCTTGTATTTGCTTCCGTGGGCCGCCCACCCTTCTGTGACTTTTCAGAACATCCTTCATTCCTTGTGCACCGGATAGCTTCAGGTCAGGCTGTGTGTCCTAATGCCGAGGCTCCAGCCACACTTAACTTCCCTGTTCCTCTATCCACGGCTACCACTCTGTTTAGCAGAACTTCCTGGTCCAGTCTAGCTCAGCCCAGGTTCTACAAATTCAGCAAACTCATGGATCCTTGCCTGTAAGTGAATTCATGTATAAAACAGTGGCCCGGGGCGGGCGCCTGGGTGGCTCAGTGGGTTAAAGCCTCTGCCTTCTGCTCAGGTCATGATCCCAGAGTCCTGGAATCGAGCCCTGCATCGGGCTCCCTGGTCAGTGGGAAGCCTGCTTCCTCCTCTCTCTGCCTGCCTCTCTGCCTACTTGTGATCTCTCTCTCAAAAAAAAATAAAAAATAAAAATTAAAAAAAATCTTTAAAAACAAACAAACAAACAAACAAACAGTGGCCCGGGCCTGTCTGCAATGGAATCAACGGGAAGGCATTTCAAAGGTCCATCTCTGTAGTTAAAAGTTAATCATCCTGGGCTGGGTCCCTGGCCTTGGTGTTTGGGGAGAGCTGCCTGGAAGAGTCCCACCTGAAGCCTGGGCTGCGATCTGCTGCCCCCTAGAGGAACATCGTGCCCTTTGCCGTGAGCTGCACCTGAGTCCTTGGTCCTTCACACCTCCCCCTGCTCCAGAGACTCTCCAAGTCTCAGGTGCTTCTAATGCACAAAGGGAGGGAGCGTATGCAGAGAAACTCTTCTTAAAATAGGTCGGATGGGGTGGGTGGGCTTTGCCTTTTCTGTGAGGAAAAAGAACACTCTCAGAGGCTCTCTGGCATAGAAGAGTCATGCCTGATCTAGGAAAGATTTTTCTGAGATTTCAGATTTATTCCAGAGGAGCACGTGGATTTCGAGGACGTTATATGGCCATTTTTAGGGCTTCTTGTCTTCCTACAGATGAGGAAATACAGGTATTGAGTTCTAAGCCTTGGAAAAAATCTTCTAACATGGGAAATTTTTTTCAAGATTTCACTGTAAAAAACAAAACAAAACACCGAACTATGACATTTTTAGGATGAATTTTTGAAACATGAAGGACACCTTCTTGGTGGGCTAGAACATGCGGAGGAAAGCGGTTAAAGGTGAGGCAAGCGTGAGGAGATAGTGGGGGTTGCTGTGTGTAGGATTGTCTTCAAGGTCAGAGACGTGAGTGACCATGAGCCAGGGGTCATTTCTGATGTGGCAAGGTGGTGATGGGGAAGGATTTTATTTCCAAAGATAAAATGGAGAAAACCCTGAAGAACTGTGGATCTTCAACTAAGAGCCCAGGATTCTCTGTGGGGCCTCCCCATAAACACAGGGGCAAAGCTTCCCACCCTGACCCCTGACTTTTCCCCTTAAAGGTCAATAGAAGTCTTGTAAAAAAAGAAATGTATTTCAATATAATTTAGAGTTGGTTTTTTTTTTTTTAAGATTTTATTTATTGATTTGACACAAAGAGCGAGAACACAAGTAAGCAGAGAGAAAGGCAGAGAGAGAGAGGAAGAAGCAGACTCTCCGCTGAGCAGAGAGCCCAATGCGGGGCTCAATTCCAGGACCCTGAGATCACGACCTGAGCAGAAGGCAGAGGCTTAACGCACTGAGCCACCCAGGTGCCACCCTCCTCCTTTTAAAGATCTTATTAGAGTGCACACAATTGCAAGAAGGGGGAGGGTCAGAGAGAGAGGGAGAAGCAGGGAGCCTGACGTGAGGTCAATCCCACAACCTTGGGATCATGACCTGAGCAGAAGGCAGACACTTAACCGACTGAGCCACCCAGGCACCCCCAGGTTTGTTTGTTTGTTTGTTTTTTAAATTCCCTGAGGAACTTCAGGGCTTTATGAAAATCCCACCACTTGAGGCAGAGTAGTGAGCCTACCTCAAACCTAAAGATGGACTCTAGAGGGGTGTGTGGATTTGATAATCTGTTCTTCACATGTCTGTAGGGTGGTCTCCTAGGGGCCATGTGAGGAAAGGCTGTGCTCAGCTTCAAAGCTCACAGAAAAATCATCAACATAGGGGAAATTTTTTCTATCCTTCAGGGTACAGCAACGTTGTCAGTGAAATATAATGCAATTAAAAATACTTCGTGGGTAAATCGAAGTTTTCCAGCTGAGCATTAGAAATAGGGACTCTGGTGTTAGTAACTTACAGGCAGAAGCACTTGAAGTGAATTAACGTGCTAAGTTTTCTTGGAGGAAGGTCTTCAGGCATCAGAATTGTGAGTGCCTGGATGAGCCCCAGGAGAGTTGCTGAGGTGCCATGGAAGTAACTAGAATTGTTTCCAGAAGTAGATCATCACCTCAGATTCTTGGATGGCATAAAGAAAATTTTAGGAGTGACTTGTCAAAGGGATAGAGATTGGAGCAGAGAGAGAACACAGTGATTGTCGGAATGTTTGAGGCCATTTTAACCCAAATGTGTGAGGAGAGGTTGAGTGTAGTGACATGGGGTCTGGGGAAAGGGGCTCAGACACACAGTTACTAACTCGGTGCTATTGGGGACTACCCCTGCCCCTGCCACCAGAGGCAGCCTTGGCTCCCCCATTGTAGACCTTCCAAGCCCTGTGGTGTCTCTGCTGCCCCCTGGTGGCTGCTAACTCTTCCTGCAGGTCTCTGGGGAGAGCGGAGACTAGGAGGCCCTGATGTCTGCATCTTCCACGTCAGAACCTGGGTCGGAGCAGCTTCATGTTCAGTTCTGTCTTCTCGGATGCTTCCTGAAATCCGAGGGCAGCAAGCTGTCTCTGGAGGCCTCCGAGTGGCTGGGTTGGGGTGCGTCCAGCCTACAGCCACATTACAAGACCCCCTTTGCCAGACAAAAGAGGCGAACACAGCCCCTGGGGGAGCCTGGGGCTGCTGCTGCTTTTCTGTGCCCGGAAGGTGAGGACCTAGAGCCCAAGCATAATCAGGTTCAGGCACCAAGGCCTCCGCTTACCTCAGATGGTGGAGGAGGGAGGAGGGAGGGGGGACTCCAAGATGGGGTGGCTGTGCCTGCGCCTGTGTTGGGCTAATCTGTGGGGTGGATTGCCCACCCCCTCGGGTCTCTCTGCCTGGGCTTTGACCCACAAAATGAGGCCTTTCAGGGGTGCCCTCTAGGGACCAGTAAGCCACCTCGGTTCTCCTTTTTTTTTCTTTTAAGATTTTTATTTATTTGTCAGAGAGAGAACACAACTAGGCAGAGCGAGAAGCAGGCTCTCCACTGAGCAAGGAGCTGGATGTGGGACTCAGTCCCAGGACCCTGGGATCATGACCTGAGCTGAAGATGTTAAAAAGAAATGTTGAAAAGAAAACGCTTAACTGACTGAGCCATCCATCTCCGTTCTCCTAAAGCTACCATTCCCCACAAAAGGCAATATTCATCAAAGGATAGCAATCCTCTGTATTTTGAATAATCTTATTAGTAAAAGGAGTGTGAATTGTGCATAATAAGTTTTTCTTTTTTTAAAAAAGATTTTACTTATTTATTTGATAGAGAGATCACAAGTAGGCAGAGGCAGGCAGAGAGAGGGGGGGAAGCACACTCCCTGCTGAGCAGAGAGCCCGATGTGGGGCTCCATCCTAGGACCCTTTGGCTCAGGCAGAGGTTTAACCCACTGAGCCACCCAGGCGCCCCATAATAAGTTTTTTAAGAGAAAGACTGGACTAAGTTGGGATCTATAGTAGAAGAAAAAATTCATCAACTTCTAAGAAACATGGAGAAAGATGTGACTGAGTGACCCCTTGTACACACAGACTGCAAAGAAAATATTCCCCCAAGTCTATTAAGAAACTTCAGCTCAATTTTAGCAGGAGGATGAGGTCCAGTACTGGTCAATTAGCAGACAGCGCTGAGGCAGGGCTGTGGGGATTTGCCTTCAGAAGAGGCCTTGTTCACCTTCCCGTCACTGGGACTCTGGGCAAAGACAGAGCTCCAGGTGCATAGAGTCGTAGGCCTGGCCCCCCGGAGCTGCCCTGTGGCCTCGGAGGGGACGTAAAAAGCTGGATAACCCCACTGCTAGCTTTCCAAAGATCAGGAATGATTGCTCTATGGACCTGAGAGCCAGTTCTATGAAAGGCAATGGTGGAGGAAGGTGGCGCGCCCAAGAAGGTAGGAGAACACTTGGGCAGGTGCAAGGCTCTGAGTGACAAACCTACCTTTGGTAATAAAGTATTAGAAAGTATTAGAAATGTTTCTTTGGGGCGCCTGCCTCTCCCTCTCCCACTCTCCCTGCTTGTGTTCCCTCTCCTGTTGTGTCTCTCTCTGTCAAATAAATAATATCTTAGAAGGAAGGAAGGAAATAAAAAAGAAAGAAGTGTTGAAAAGAAAAGAAAGAAATGTTTCCAGAAAATAAATAAATAAATAAATAAATAAATAAATAAATAAATGTATGTTTCCTTTGGGTAACAGGAACCAGGAAACCAGTGGCAAACCTACTTGCCCAGTGAATTTAAGGTGAGCTCTATGTGGAAAATGGCGCGGTCAGGTCTTCCGGCTGGTTGTGGTTTGTCTTGCGTATGTGACGCCCTGGGTTAGGAGTCCATCTCTGTAATCTTGCTAGTGGATCGTCTTGTGGCTGCCACAATCTGGTTTAATGCTTATTCAATTTTTTAAAAAACCTGTTTTCTTTCTACCTTTGTGGAGGAATTGTTTGGGGTGGCAGGAGATCTTGTTTTTAACCTTTTCCTCCCACAGGAAGTGGGTATCCTTGTGCTAGAGGGAGCCCAAGACTTGACCCACAGAAACCTTCCCCTCCTCCTGCAGTGGCCAACCAGTGCCCAGGATGGGAGCCCCCCCCCCCCCCGCCCCCTGCAGTGGAGTCTGCTGGATCAGGGACCTCTGGAAGGCAGCCTGGAGGAGCCCGTCCCCTCCTCCTTTCCTGGTTGTTCACCTCTTCCTGCTGCTCTATGGGAGGCCTCTGGGATCATCAGTGTGGTCCCCTTGATTCTTGTGATAACAAGATGCCCCTGCTTCTGTTGCTTGTAACTAAACCAGAAATAAATACTACTGGACAGTGTAAGGGACATCTACCCGGTTTTGATACTTTTTAAAAAAGATTTTATTTATTTGACAGAGAACACAAGAGAGCGCGAGGAGGGAGCGCAGAAGAGAGAGAGGGAGAAGCAGGCTCCCCACTGAACAAGGAGTCCAACTCGGGGCTTGATCCCAGGACCCTGGGATCATGACCTGGGCCAAAGGCAGATGTTTAACTGACTGAGCCACCCCAGTACTTACTTTCTTTCTTTTTTTTAATGATTATGTATTTATTGGGTTTGCGGATGGGAGAGCAAGTCATTGGGATTGAGAAGCACGACCCTTATTTTCTTTCAAGTGGACTTGGGACCAAAGTCAAAACAATGTGATGGTTCTGGGTCTGGTTCATGGTTCTGGGATTCAACCGCTGCTGCTGGTAAGAGAGGCCTGCCTGCAGACATTCAGGAAACAAGTTTGGAGGTGACCACAGAGGACTCACAGTCCAGAACACCCATCCTGGGGCCTGAGCGTCCCCAACGAGCTCTTCAGTGCCAGCACCCACTGCAGCCTCTGAGGGGAGCATGGATGGGCAGGGCTTGGAGCTGGCACTTGGGAAATGGGGGGAGGGGGAGCTACTCTATGCTTTCTAGAACATGTCTGAGGAGAGGTGGCTGGGCCCTGTTGCCTCTGGCTCCTTCTTACCTGCTGGATCCAGGAGGAACTTCCTCAATTCCAGCTTTAGATACATTGGCTGTAACAGAACCCCATTAGAGCCTTCTTGGGGTATTTTTGGGGATCTCCATATTTCCTCCTGGGGCCTTGGGGATAGGCCTCCTGGGAATCCTAGGCTCAGTCACCCAGGAGGCTCCCTCCATCCCTAGGCCCTTTGAGGGCATCTCTCTCAGCAGGGAGCCCAGGCAGCTGGAATTTTCGGGAACAGTAAGCCATCCCTTTCCTCTCTCCTCCTCTTGCTGAGGCCACAGTCTCAAGAAAGCCTGACCTCAAGGCTCCACGCTCCTGCAGCCCCACCCTCCCATGTTAAAGCCAAGTCCTGGGCGCCACTCTGTTACGTTCTTTGTCAGGTCCCAGAGAGCCAGTAAGGGACCTTGGGAACAAGTCCCTGTGCACCCGGGACACTTCCAGCTGGCTGGGATCACTTTTCTTGCAGAGCAAAGCCGCTAGCCAAGCGGCAATCCTAGATTCAAATGAGTCCCAGACACCAATAGCCGGCAAATCGGACCTTTCTCCAACTTTCCCCCTCATTTTAATGCTAAGAAAATGCTTAGCATTTTAATGCAAAGAATCGACTTGTGATGGACCTCTGGACCCTGTCTTTGTTCTGACCGGTTACTGGATGACAGAGAGACCACCATCCTCAGTAGAAACCCCAGACCCCAAGCAAAGAGGAGACACTCTCTCCTTTCCTTTCTGAGTGTCTCAGGCCCTCTGTCTGTCCCTGCACTCTCTCTATACCTTCAATAAACCTGCTCTCACTTCCTCTTGGCTGGAGTTTGATTTATTTCATTATTTTATCTTATCTTGTTTGGTTTGGTTTTGACAGAGAGAGACACAGTGAGAGAGGGAACACAAGCAGGGGGAGAGGGAGAAGCTGGCTCCCCACTGAGCAGGGAGCCTGATGTGGGGCTCCATCTGAAGGCAGACGATTAACTGACTGAGCTACCCAGGCGCCCCTGGAGTTTGATTTCTGTCCTGTGAGAAGCCAAGGACCCTGTAGGCTGGTCCTGTGGGACCATCTCTGGGTCCTCAGACCCAGCCTGCCAGGATCACTGGACATGTGTCACGCCTTTCCCTTACCTTCCCCAGTAGAGAATTTGGTTCATTCTGGTTCTTGTTTCCAGGTAGGTAGGAGTCCTCTGTTCCTTCTGCACAGGAGGTCAAGGTCCACATATGCACAAAGGGAGGTTAGTAAAATCATCTGGGTGACCTCAAAAAAGAAAAACATTTTGCTAAAGAAATTGCTAGGCTAATCAAAGAGCTGAAAGGGCTTCAAATGAACTTGCTGGCTGGTCTCTGGGGCCTGGGAAAGTTCTGGTCCTTTATTTCTCAAGGCTGATGGTCTGTCTGCTATGGCTCAAGGGACTAAGGTCAGCAAGTAGGGAGGGTGCTAAGTTGAAGCAAGTTAACCCTTAGGACCAGTCAAGGTGCTATTATACTGCCCCCTAGAGCAGTAGAACTAAATCACCATTTGGGGGGCTTATGGGATTTATATCTGGCTTTGTACTAGTCCTTTTTTCTTATACTCCTCCCTTATGTGACTTGTTTTTAAGTGTTTTCTTTTGGATTAACCACATAGATCATCTCATTCTATTTTCTTTGTATTCACCTGTCATATATACGCTTCTTTACTATTTTATTTTAAAATATATTCCAAAGAGTTTAGAATCCTAGGACAATAATTCACTTTTAGTACTTTAGTGATGTCTTTTCAATGATTTTTTTTTGGGGGGGGTCTCCCTTTTTCCTTTCAGAAGTTCCCTTGTCTTCAAAATTCGATTCCCCCTTGGTCTTTCTCGTTTCACCGGATTCAACTTAGCGCTTATGAGTCATGCTGCAGCAAACACAGGGGTGCACTTATCTTTTTTTTTTTTTTTAAGATTTTATTTATTTATTTATTTGACAGATAGAGACCACAAGCAGGCAGACAGGCAGGCAGGGAGAGAGAGGGGGAAGCAGGCTCGCCACTGAGCAGAGAGCCCGACACGGGGCTTGATCCCAGGACCCCAGGATCATGACCTGAGCTGAAGGCAGAGGCCCCAACCCACTGAGCCACCCAGGCGCCCCTGCACTTATCTTTTTAAATTAGTATTTTCATTTTCTTTTGGTAAATACTAATAGAACTACTGGATTAGGGGTGCCTGGGTGGCTCAGTTGGTTAAGCATCTACCTTTGGCTCAGGTCATGATCCAGGAGTCCCAGGATGGAGCCCCATGTCAGGCTCCTTGCTCAGCAGGGAGCCTGCTTCTGCCTCTGTCTCTGCGCCCTACTCGTGCTCTCTAATACATAAAATCTTAAAAAAAAGAGAGAGAGAGAGAGAGAATTAGTGGATTATATGGTATTTCTATTAATTTTTTGAGGAAACTCCACACTGTCTTTCCACAATGTTTGCAACAATTTGCATTCTCATTAACTATGCCTAAGGGTTCCTTTTTCTCCACATCCCTGGTGACATGTGCTATTTCTTGTCTTTGTTGGTACTAGTCATTCTCACTGGTGTGAAGCAGTAGCTCATTGTAGTTTTGATTTGTAGTTCCCTAATGTTGAGTGATGCTGAGCACCTTTTCATGTGTCAGTTGGCCATCTGGGTGTCTTCCATGGAAGAAGTCTATTCATATCCTCTGCTCATTTAAAAATCAGAATTTTTCTTTTCTTTTCTTTTTTTTTGGTGTTGCGCTGTGGAAGTTCTTTATATACTTTGGATATTAACCATTATTGGATATATCATTGACAAATGTCTCCTCCCACTAAGAGACTGACTTTTTTTTTTTTAAAGATTTTATTTATTTATTTGAGAGAGAGGCAGTGAGAGAGCATGAGCGAGGAGAAGGTCAGAGGGAGAAGCAGACTCCCCGTGGAGCTGGGAGCCTGATGCGGGACTCGATCCCGGGTCTCCGGGATCATGACCTGAGCCGAAGGCAGTCGTCCAACCAACTGAGCCACCCAGGCGTCCCACTGACTTTTTTTTTTTAAGATTTTATTTATTTGACAGAGAGACAGCGAGAAAGGGTTATTTTTATGTTTATATATAAATAAATATGTAAGTAATATTTTAATATATTTATAATATATATAAAAGAAAAAGTAAAAATAATAATCTTCCAATTAAATCTCAGTTTCAAGTCTCAGTTTTAGCGATCCTGTCAGTAGGGCCAGGAGTGACCCAAGTGTTTCCCCAGTGGTATAACTTTTTGCCTCCATGCCCTGTACTCCCTAAACCTGGTTGCGGCATTCCCAATCTATTTACTCGAAGCCCTGATCCCTGTTGACTGTTTTCTCCTCCTTGGTGAGACAGAAAGGTTAGAGGGAGGAATGTTCTTACCCCAGCCAGCATAAAAGTCTGGTCAATTTTTTCCCCAGGAGAGTAGGGTTGTTTTTTTTTTTTCCTAGGTATATTTCACAACAATGACCATTCCCCTGCCAGAGCCCTAAGGAGATATTTCTTGGGTTACCACCCTGTAAATCTACATGGGTTTCTGGAGCTAATGGCATTGAGGATGTGGGGGAACTCTCACAGGCTAGCCCACACTCGAACCTCCAACAATTCACCATAACTATCGTTTGAATGTTCTGACATGTTTATGGCTCCAGCAGTTTCTGCTCCCGGTAAGCAGACCTCAGCTGTACCTCTCTGGATATGTCTGTCTTTTGAGATCAGTGTTGCAGTTATGCCTGGTAACCTCAGTTCTTGGGAAGGGAAGTCATTGATTTCAGCCTGTGCAGCTTCTTGTTAGGTGCAATGATTTTAAGCTGTTTACAGGTCATAGCTGAAACCGGAAGTCCAAATAAGTTTCTGAATGCTAGGTAACTGAAGAGTGTTGAATAGCAAACAAAGTCACAAAAATAAAAAAGTTTTTTAAAAAAATTAAAATCACAAAAATCCTGTAACTGCTCAAGTGTTGCAACCTTTTCCTGAAAATTGCTTCAGTGTCAGTAGCAAGGCTATGAGATGTAGCCCGCAGCACTGTGTAGAAATGCTGAATATGGGTGGAACCACCATCGTTTTCCACAGAACCCATGACACTTTGTTTCAACTTTGAAGAAATTGTCTGTACTTTCTGCACAACCACGAAAACTTTCATTTGTATTCTCTCTCCCAAAACCAGTCCACGTTTCCTTAACTTATTGAGTTTTCCAATTCCAAACTTCGAGTTTCTGCAAATATTTTCTATTTTTGAAGTCTCTCCTGGAAGGGATTTTACTTGCAATCTTTTCTTTTTTTTTAATTATTTAAAAAAATTTTAAAAAGATTCTATTTATTTATTTGACAGACAGAGATCACAGGTTGGAAGAGAGGCAGGCAGAGACAGAGAGGAGGAAGCAGGCTCCCCGCTGAGCAGAGAGCCCGATGCGGGGCTTGATCCCAGGACCCTGGGATCATGACCTGAGCTGAAGGCAGAGGCTTTAACCCACTGAGCCACCCACGCACCCCACTTGCAATACTCTTTAAGCAAGGCTTTTTCACAAGAAACACATTGCACAAGCAAAGGGACTTTTCCCCTGCAATTGTAATTACCTGCATCTTGGGCTATGCTGTAAGAAGACGAAGCATTTTAAAGATTTTTATCCATTTATTTGACAGACAGAGATCACAAGGAGGCAGAGAGGCAGGCGGGGGCGGGGGGAAGCAGGCTCCCTCTGAGCAGAGAGCCCGATTCGGGGCTCGATCCCACGACCCTGGAATCATGACCTGAGCCGAAGGCAGAGGCCTTAACCCACTGAGCCACCCAGGTGCCCCAAGACGAAGCATTTTAGATCTTTAGTAAACTCTGAGATAGTAAATAAAGCAATTACATTTTTATTACTGTAGTATTTTATGCTGATACTTGAAAATTCATTTGCAATTTTAGGATCAGAAAAAAAACTGGTATGTGCGATCAGTCATTGGTGCTAAAAAGATTGATGATATGGTGTGGATAATCATTATAACCTGTATGATTATTTTCATCTGAATTTCTTTTAATCAGAAAATTTGTTACTTTATCCCTTCACAGGTGAGGTGATCATAAATCTCTTATGTTTACCTTTTAGTATATGCTGGTTTACGGCTTTCCAAATTTTGATACTGAATGGTTTCATACCGTGAAAATTTCATTAAAAAAAGTTTTTTTTTAAAGAGTGAGAGAAAGCATGTGCAGTGGGGTGGGAGGGGGAAGGGCAGAGGGAGAGAGAATCTTGCAGGCCCAGCAAGGAGCCTGATGGGGCGCTCCATCTCACGACCTTATCATGACCTAAGCTGAAATCAAGAGTCAGACCTTGGGGCGTCTGGGTGGCTCAGTGGGTTAAAGCCTATGCCTTTGGCTCAGGTCATGATCTCAGGGTCCTGGGATCGAGCCCCGCATCAGGCTCTCTGCTCAGTGGGGAGCCTGCCTCCTCCTCTCTCTGCCTGCCCCTCTGCCTACTTGGGATCTCTGTCTGTCAAATAAATAAATAAAATCTTAAAAAAAAAAAAAGAGTCAAGATGCTTAACCATGTTAAAATGTCAAAAGGACACTTCCTGATTTAATAGACACCTAATATTCTGAGAATTAATGAAATTTACACTTGCATTTGGGTTTCAAATACACAAAACACAGACAACAGCAATCTCTACAAAAATAGGAAAATATTGAATGTGATCATCTCATGGCCTCATTAGTGCGTTTGTCGCTCATGTGGCTCTGGTGGTAACAGCAAAGAGGGGCTGAACTGTTGAAATGGTGGCAGACTAACAAAGGACTGAACTCGACACGTAATGCCGAAACGGGAAACTTCATGTATGCCTGCTAGGGCAAGCTATATCTGCAAGAAGAACCTTCCTACAGAAAGCCAGAGTCGATCTCCTACAACGTTTTGGAAGGCTTGGTCTAGGGATTGGTAGATTTTCGAAAGTTGGGGTTTATAGACGGACAGACATTCAACTGTGTTCGTGTGAACCCTGGAATAAGGTTGTTACTGACTGGCAAGCCTGGAGTGTGGCATTTGCTTATCAACTGTGTAGAGGCAGGAGATGGTCTCTAATTGGTTGACATTCAGAAACTGGGGTCTGTCATTAACTTGCTCACTTTTAGAAACATGGCTGTGTTCCTGATTTTCAGAGCACATATGCTGACCTAAAGTTATCTCTAATTAACAGTGATTGTTTACAACTTGAGGCTTCGGCAACAACAACAAAAAGTCTTAGCCTTCTTTTAAGATAGAAAACAAAACTTGCCCTTTTCAGTCCCCTACTCCCGCCCGGCCCCCCGAGTGGTCTTGCCCCAGCCAAAACCACAGAAGACTTCAAGTACCATTCAGATCTTCCTTTGTGGAGGTACCAGTTTCAGTATTGCCATTGAAGTAACTTACGTGCCAATTACTGAAGCAGAAAAAGAACTCTAATTGCCGAATTTTCATTATGGGGAGAAAAAAAAATCCCCCACAACTGATTACATTAAGGGCAACCTGCCAAAGCATGCAGGACAAAACCGTTAAATACAAGACATGTCCTGGGACACCTGGGTGGCTCAGTCAGTTAGGTGGCTGTCTTCTGCTGCCTTCCACTCAGGTCATGATCCCAGCATCCTCCGATCGAGTCCCACATCGGGCTCCTTGCTCGGTAGGGAGCCTGCTTCTCCCTCTGCCTCTCCCTGCCACTCTGTCTACCTGTGCTCTCTGACAAATAAATAAATAAAGTCCTAAAAAAAAATACAAGACACATCCTATATATAGTCAGCGTATTTGGCACCCCTATCTGGGTCAGCTTAGCCTCTTTGCACTCACCAACATCATCTATTTGCTTGTGAACACCATGTCTTACTTGTTCAATGCCTTACTGGTCCCCTGTTGTCTGTCCATCTGTCCTGCATGAGTCTGGTCTCTCATTCATATATCCCTTGAATTACAATAGCCCAGATTTCTAAGTATCCAGCTGCGCAGCTTTCTTCAACTCCCTAAATCCATCTTCTCCCCTTTGTTGCCAGAACAATTTCCACTAATTTAAGACACGACTGACTTCTTCACGTGGCAAACAAGCCATGATTTATCTGGCATCTGCGTTCAACTCAAACCTTATCAGGCCACTCTCCTGCTCACTAGTTCCATCTTAGCGTCTTCACGAACGTGCCGTGACTGTGATCCTCCTGTACTTTCACGCATGCAGTTTCCTCTTACCTAGAATGGTCATTTCGCCCTCTGGAGGGTTCCTGTTCTAAAACCCGGCTTAGCCATATTGCCTCCGGAGAGCCTGGTTTCCCAGTCTCCTCGGTTAGGCTTGATCTCCTTATTCCTTGTCTTGCCCAAATCCCTAACACTCCCGCACCCACCGCGACATACTGCTAACTTACCTCTTTGCCTGTTAAAACCACACTTACATACTGCGATAGAGTAGCCGGCTTCCTCACAGCTAGTTCCTCAACTCCGTCCCCTTTCCCCAAACTCACGGCTTCTCTAAGGGATCTTTCTTCTTAAGGCTCCCGGTATGCGATATAGCACCTGACGCTGAGCTAGGGTTAAGAAAAACAAAAATTTTGAATTTATAACCACTTTTTGTTTTTCTGAAGTCGTGTGACCCGTGAGAACGCCAAGTAAGGAAAACCTACTTCTGAGTGTTGGGCCGGCGGGGTCAGGGGACCCAGGGGAGACAACAAAATGGCGGCCGATCCTCCATCTTGCCGCCTTCACCCCGGGACTTCCCCCCAGACTTTCCGCCGCAAGCAGCTCCCACGTCCAAGGACTGCCCCCTTGGGCAGTCCTCTAGGGGAAAACAGAAACTGAACCATACCTAACCCCACCCTCACCCCACCTATAAAAACTTGCTTGTGTCTACCCTGGGCGCGACTTCCGCGGCCTTGCTCCCTTGTGAGCCGGGAACCTCGCCCGAAGGCGCTTCCATTAAAGCTTGCCTCGAGCCTACTTGCCTGGCTCCTCACTTCCACTTTCTTACGGCCGACTCAAACCTGACACTTAGGTCATAAAATAATAGATGAACCTTTCAACATTTTGGCACACTTACTAGATTCATTACATTCCTCCCGTTGTGCATTTATAGACATTTAATTGCTTTAAACTTGAAATAATTGCCCATTTTTCCATTTAATGTACCTAGGATGACTGCTCACGCTACACAGCTGGTATAACTTTTTCATAAATGACCTCATGGCCAAATAAAGAAATTTCGAAAACAGCACTAACAACTCGTTAGAAAATTACCAATCGACAGCAATTACTACAAGAACACAGGATGAAGAGAACAGACTTTTATTTCTATTTTTAAATGAGATCCATGCACAGAGTTGGTATCAGGTCAGGAAAAGGACAAACCCCAGAAACAGAGAGGTAGTTTGAAGCTCTTTTTAAAAAATCTTTTATTTGGTCCTTTTCTCTAAAAGTGTATAATTCAATCACATCTTTTATATGCTATTAAATGTGTGTTGTAAAAAAAAAAAATATTACCAACTTAGAAGTTTCTTTTCAATGAGAAATCCAGTGCACACCTCTCCTCACCCAGATGTTTATGACAATCACATATGATATCTCGTGTACACTGCTGTAGAAAGAGAATTATTTTACAAATGCCCAAAATTCATGTCTCCCGTTGTGAATTTTTCATTCCAGCTTATTTTCAAGAGTGCCTGGCAGGCATGAACACTTTCTACTTTCCTCGTTATCTATTACATAGTCAAGGCTTGTCCTTGGAATCTGGTGTCTGGTGAGGCCTACATTACGGAAAGGTTTTTCCTATCTATTACTTTTGTGATATCACTCGTGCATTTTGATGAGCTTTGGTTTAAGGCTTTCACACATGCAAATCTACTTCCTAGGGGTTCTCTTCGATATGAATTTTATAATGATTAGTAAGAGATGACCTGTGGTTGAAAAGTTTCCCACAGGTAGTACATTCATAGGGTTTCTCTCCAGTATGAATTCTCTGATGGGCGATACGTGATGAGCTCTGTCTGAAAGTTTTCCCGCAAGTGTTACATTTAAAGGGCTTCTCTCCTGTATGAATTCTCCGATGCTGAATAAGAGCGGAACTTTGGCCGAAAGAGATTCCACATTCCTCGCATCGGTACGGTTTCTCTCCTGTGTGGATTCTCTGATGATTGCTAAGGGATGAGTTACACCTGAATGTTTTCCCACACTCGTTACATTTGTAGGGTCTTTCTCCGGTATGCATCCTCTGATGCTGAATGAGAGCTGAACTCTGTCGGAAGGCTTTCCCGCATACTTTGCATTTACACGGTTTCTCTCCAGTGTGAATTCTTTCATGAATGATAAGCGTCGAGTGGGAACTTAAGGCTTTACCACACTCGTTACAGTTATAAAACTTCTCACCGGTATGAATTATCCGGTGTCTGTTAAGTCGTGAAATAGAAGTAAAACCTTTTCCACATTCGTTACATCGATAGGGCTTTTCTCCAGTGTGAATTCTTTCGTGCTGGATAAGAGACGCGCTCTGACTGAAGGCTCTCCCACATTCACTGCACTTAAAAGGTTTCTCTCCCGTGTGAATCCTCTGATGATAAC
>PISX010007517.1:0-88388 GCA_004024625.1 Mellivora capensis | reverse complement strand
CTCTTTTCCAGAGTGGTAAGATCTAAATAAATGGCAAAAAGTTGCTCCATTCTTCTGCAGCGCTCAGGCTCCTTCTCACAAGTCTGGGAGGTTTAAGAAAATAATTTGTGTAACACGTATTCTAAAACCAAGCTAACATAAAAATGAATTCAGGAACTGTAGTAAAAATGGCATCTGGGTTCGTTGTGGTGAGAGTATGGATAATGGAATTTCAGGCAATTTTTCTGTTCTTTTGTTTTTTGGAGGGTCTCAATCTTGTTCTTTTTTTTTTTTTTTTAAGATTTTATTTATTTGGGAGAGAGAGTAGGAGTTGGGGGAGAGGGAGAAGCAAACTCCCTGCTATGCGGGGAGACCTAGGACTCTGGATCATGACCTGAGCCAAAGGCAGATACTTTTTTTTTTTTTAAGATTTTATTTATTTATTTGACAGAGATCACAAGTAGGCAGAAAGGCAGAGAGAGAGAGAGAGAGAGAGAGGAGGAAGCAGGCTCCGTGCCGAGCAGAGAGCCTGATGCGGGGCTGGATCGAAGGCAGATACTTAATCCACTGAGCCAGAGACGCTCCTCAACCTCCTAAAACAAAAATCACATGGGAGAAGCAGTGGCTTCTTTAGATTTGGCTGCCTGGTTTCAACCAGTTCCCAAAGAGCATTTGGGGCTTTCAGTCTAAGACCCAGGAGTCACATGATCTCCTGCAAAACCAGCTCTGGCCAGTCCATGTCTGAAAGAAACTTGACCTTGGCATGGGTATTTTCAGTCAGAAATGGTGAGTAAACAGCAGAAACACCGAGGACAAACTTAAGCCCTTGGAGGAAGATGTAGATTCCAAAAAAGGGAAACCAGGATTGAAGGTAAAGGAGGGGCAAGGTAAAAAAAGGGAAATGCTCACGCGCACACACATACACACCCAGAAAATGACCATGGAAAAGGTGAAAACTCCCAGCAAAAATGAAATGCATTTTACTGGGAGGAGCAAGGGCTTAGAGTCTACCCCATGCCATTTGTAAAATGTCCCTCATTGCCTTGGCCTGGGATATTTGGAAAAAGCAGCTCTGTATCTGAAAGCAATCTGAGGAATGCCGAGGGCTGAGGTCTTCATCTGGTGAAAGCCCCAGGGCTGAGCAGCGGAGGGGGATTCTTACTGAGATTTTTGGCAGCTACAGTCCCCTTGCTGCCACTGCCCCATGGAAGGTGACAGAGGACGGCCCTTCCTGTTGCTCATGGTGACAGGGAGAAGGGGTCTCTACCAGAAATGACAGTGGGACAGTAGGCGGAATCTGGGACTGTTGGACGCCATCCAGGGTATATGTTGAGCTGGCTATTCTAGCACCTTCTGAGAGAGGGGGTTGTAGGTATTTACTCTGATCTGTCCCCTATAGACTCCAAAAGAGTAACTCTAGATATGAGTTGTTTCTGTATGGCCTAAGACTTCTCTCAAATATGCTCTTCAACTAGAGATTTTGTCAAAGCAGCAGGAGGGTCTGTTGAGAAGAGTGAATTGTATGCATTTCATTGTCTCCTGATTACTAAACCAGAAAAGAACAGAAACCTATCTCTAAATTATTGACAGTTCTCTGTGGTGGGAATAAGGTGTGAGGGTAACTTCCAGTCCATGGTCTGCTCTCTAATGAAGGCTAATGTTTATTAAGTGCTCGTTGTTCAGTCCTTTATGTGACAGTGCCTATTATTATTGTCATTTGACAGAAATGGGCTTGGGGTGGGGGGTTTCAGGCCCTGGGTCCTCAGGAATGCTTGCGGCACAGCGGAAATGCAGACCTGGGCAGCCTGCTTCAGCCAGCCACACCCAGATATATAAACAGCCGAGGAGCACCCGGCTATTTGTAGTGCTGGTCAGTACTGACTACAGATGGGCCACATTTATTTCGATCTCCCTTTATTTCTGTACCTTCCTCAGAGTCCATCATTTTGCCAGGGAGGCCCCACCAACTAATCCGTTCTCGCTGTCCCTGTCCAGATGTCCTGGATTTTGTCATCTCTCCTGGAGGTTGATTTTCATTTTTATCTCTCCTGCTTCAGCAACATGAATTGAAAGCTGTTTTCTTACTCTCAAATGCCTCTTCAGGAGGGTTTTCTGTTCAGCTATTAAGCACCTCCTGGCTTCTGGTGAACAGATCAACATATCCTTAGCTGTGGGCTTGGGAGAGGAGCTAGGGAAGGGATGTGTAAAACTCCCCTGGGACCCAGGAGTAGGGGAGATAGTAATGGGGCAGCCCAGCGGTACTAAGGGAAGGGTGTGTGTTTAGTAATACAATTTAGAATGTGTGAAAGCACAAGCAAAATGAAATATCTCCCTTCCTAGTAAGAAAAATGTTTTTTACTGAAATGATTGTGCAACTTATTTCACTGCTTGTAAACTTCCTGCAGGAAGCCTGGATAGATAGAGTGATAAGCCTTTCCTCACTCGCAGGGAGATTGTACACATGTCCAATCTTAGGTGGTAGAACAGTTTTTCTGGCGGAGAGAAACTCCTCTGTTACGCAATGTCGGGCAGCCAGAAATGCCCTTCCTTCCCTGTCTGTGACCAGAAAGATAGCCTTTCTCAAGGCTTCCTTTGAAACTGTTGTTCCTGCAGGGCCTTTTCTGAGACCCCCATCAGAATTAATAACTCCTGGTTCTGTGCCCCTGTCAAAGATTTACGTATATTTCATTTGACCTTGGACTTCTGCAGCTCACAGGCAGTTAGAGATTATAAGCTCATCATGGGGTTGGTGTTGATTTCTTTGACCTGTTTACAGTACCCTGTGTGGAACAGATAATAAATGCTTGTTAAACAAATGTGAGAGCCAAGGAAGCATTTCCAGAATGCCTGATGGCTGGGATTGAAGCAAGGTTAAGAAACCCGAGCCTCCAGTGTGGTGTGATGAGAAGCTGTTGAAAGGCTCTAAGGAGGGCATAACTTCGTGGGGAGTACAGGAAGGGGCTCCGCCATGTCCGTTCCTCTCTGGTCTATTGCTGTGTCTGTGGACCAGAATTGTCCCATTTTCGCCATTGGAGGGTTGCCGAGGGGGGTCTGTTCTTCCCCGTCTTCATCTCCATGTGACTGTCCTTTGAGGTGTACTGCCAGCTCCCATTTTTTTTTAAAGACTTTTATTCATTTAATAGAGAGAGATCACAAGTAGGCAGAGAGGCAGGCAGAGAGAGAGGGGGAAGCAGGCTCCCTACTGAGCAGAGAGCCCTATGCAGGGCTCGATCCCAGGACCCTGGGATCATGACCTGAGCCGAAGGCAGAGGCTTAACCCACGGAGCCACCCAGGCGCCCCTTAAGTGATGTTTTTTATAATCACATGAATCTGTCACACTTCAACAAACCTTAACTTTCCTAGAGAGTTAAGCGAACTCCTGACATTTAATTTTAACTGGAAGGGGAAAAGAAAAAAAGGGATCCAGACTGTTCCATTACAGTCAGTTAAGGTCAGCCACCCAAGTCAGCAATGAAAAGCTCCTTTAACAATGAATTGTTCTAACTCCAGTAGGTCATCCTCAAGAAGGAAGCTTTAAAAACCCCCAAAATGAATTGTTGAACTCCAAGGCCATGTCAACATGTAAGCCATGGAGGGAAATCATTCCCGGCAGAGAATGATTTACACATCTGTGTTCAAACAGCATCACAGATCCCCTTCGAAGAAGTTGTAGGAATCTTCACACATTTTGACTAGATGCTGATTGTTTAAGTGTTGAACGTAACTCTGAGGGAACACAAAGGTCGGGAAAGCAGAGCATTCTGACTCAGATGCCTCGGCCTGCTGACCCTGAGAACCCAGGAGCGCAGCGCAACTCCCGGGCACTCACCCAGGCTTCTTAGCTCCAGTTGGGTTTTTCAGTACCGGGGGCTGGCAGCCATCAACGCAAGAAGGAAGAAAAACCTTTTCAAACTGGCCTGCTCACTAGGGCGAGTAACTGTTTCGGCCTAACAAGTAGTGTGTGAGCCGGGTTTCTTTCATTTTACTACATATATCCTTCCTACAGCAGGAACAAGTTTAGTGTTTGTTGCTTGCAAGTAAATTGCCTATTAACATGAGGAGTAACACTCTTTGATAAAGAATGCTTGTTTTGTGGGGCGCCGTACACGAAGAATTCACTTGTTAATTTTTATTTATTTTTTTTAAAGATTTTATTTATTTATTTGAGAGACACGAGAGATCTTGAGCAGGGGGGAGGCAGAAGCAGACAGGCTCAGTCCCAGGACCCTGGGATCATGACCTGAGCCAAAGGCAGACGCTTAACCTACCAAACCACCAGGCACCCAGTGGTTCATTTTTAACTTTCTAAACCATAAGGGTTCCTGCCACAGTCTCTCATAACACACTACAAGTAATTTCTTTCATATCATCAAAAATCTTGTCAGTTGTCAAATATTCTCATGAATGTCGTGATTTTTTTAAGTTTGTTTTAGTCGGAATCCAAATAAGGTATATACATGGTCATTGACAGTGTTCCTAAATAAAGTCTTTACTATCTCTTTTCTCCCTCTTTTTTGCTCTCCCATTCCCAGTGGTTTTGTGAGGAAATCTGGTCATCTTTCCTGTAGACTTTTTCGTAATTCGAATTGTGTTGATTGTATCCCTGTGCCACACTATTTTAGTAACTCGGATTGTTTATGTAGATATAACACACACACTGTAACTCTTTCCCTAGAATGCAAAAAATCTCAGAACAACCTCAGACATGAATGAAATTGCCACAGTCTATGGCCATTTTTGCCAGAGGACACGGTCAGATCATGTTTCCAATGTTCCCTGGCTACTCTCTGCTGTCTCTTTGTGGAAAAGTTGTAAATGTATAAAACAATTAGGAATAATAGGTCACTCAGGAACCACATCTGTGAAGCACAGTCAGATTCTCTTCAAAAATTACCACAAATCAACTCTTGCAAGCATATATACAACCTGACACAACTTAACACAAGTGCCAATTAAGAGAGGCAGATTATTGGGTCCAGTTGGCAAGGGGGACTCTTGTGTAAGATCCTGATACAAAGGGCTATGCTGTGTACTTGGGAATTTCACTGAGGCAAGAATGAAGACAGCTTTGCTAATTGAGAGACCCTTCTCCCCCAATATGGCATGTACCTTAACCACAGTAAAAGCTATAGTAAACTCTAAAAGAGCCTGTCCCAAATTTCAGGAATAGCTTTCTCAGCATCCGATGAAAATAGATTGATTAGTTAAGTACTGAAATTTGTTACATAAAATGAGTTTATACAGATCTAAATTTATGATTATAGACTCTTCAACCCAGTATACCTTTAGGAAATATAATAATTTCAGAGAGAAAAATAGTTTTCAGTGGGGATAAAGAAATTTTTACCATCAAAGCCACTTCGTATCCTATTTTGGCATATAATGGGCAGCGTGGTCCTGTCACATAATAACCTGAGAGTTAAGTTTGATTTACACTTTTCTTATATTCCCTACTCTTTATAGATCAGTGACCAGGTCTAGTGTTATTGCCCTTACATTAAAAAATAAATTCTTAAGGTAGAATCTGTACCCTATTTTAACTTGGAAAAATATAACACTCTTTGATGTAGGGCCTGCTTCTATCTGTTTAATAAGCAAAATGATGTTGAAGACTGCATTGCCCACAGCCGAGGAAGGATCCCTTTTTGAAACACTTGCTGTGCACCAAAGACCTAAATTGTGATTTATCTGCTTTCCTTGTGCAATGATAGGAAGGATTCACTTGAAGACTGCATCTAGTTCGAGCATTTTTACAGGGCTCTCTTAATAATACTTCCCATGAGAGACTATGGACTCTGAAAAACAACCTGAGGGTTTTGAAGGGGTGGGGGGTGAGAGGTTGGGGGAGCCAGGTGGTGGGTATTATGGAGGGCACGTATTGCATGGAGCACTGGGTGTGGTGCATAAACAATGAATTCTGTTATGCTGAAAAGAAATTAAAAAAATAATAATGATACTTCCTAAACCACCATCAAAGTGCTGAGTGCTGGAAATTCTTTAAGAATAGGACATAAGGAACCTTTATTACCCCAGTCTTCCTTGTGGCCAAGAATACTCATTGGTGATACTGAAATTTTAATATATGGTTAAGACCTGTCTATGGCCAGTAAGCAGAATAAAACCGAAATCTATTCTGTCTTCCCTCTTTTCATCACATGCTCCTTTATTTTCATCTTAGGCCTATAGAAGTAAGGGGGGAAAATAGAGTTTTGGTTCTTTTAGGGCTTGCCTCACATCTTGCTTCTGTTGGCTATAGTAATTAGCATTCATACTATAGCAAGCAATAGACATGTTGACATAAATTCCTTTAAAAAAAAAAAAGAAATGGTTCATTAGTTGCATATAACACTCAGTGCTCATCACATCACTACATCAAAACTGATAATGTACTATATGTTGGCTAATTGAACATAATGGAAAGGAAAAGAAAAGAAAAGAAAAGAAAAGGGACCACAACCTCCCAAAGGAGAGATGGTGCTACCTTCAGGCATGTTTCTGGTGATGTCCACAGGACACAGGCTCATCCCTGCCATCTCCTGGGCTGGGCTCTGCTTTCTGTTGGCAACCTGTACCCTAGCTGTTGCATGGAGTCACTACCTAAATGAAAGGATCTCATCATTCTTCCTTTTACTTTATTATTTCTTGGCCTTGGCCTTTCATTAGCTCCCTTCTTCTTGCCCTTCAAGGATCCCTTCTTTTTTCCAAGACTGACTTTTCTCCCCACCTTAAATCCAAACCTTTCTGTCTTATCTGAGAATATAGAGATTGTCTCCATTAATCACCTACCCACACCCATTTAAAATCTTCTCTTTCTACTAATGTTCAGATCCTCCACCTTGCGACTAAAGTATTAAAGTATTGTCTGATCTCTTGGTTTCCATATCGAATGTAAAAATCTCTACTGTGGATCTTAGTAAATGTTAATCTTCTTCCTTTCTCTTACTCTTTTGGAGACTTGTCTGTGCTACTTAATCTCCATTCCCTCACCTCAAATTCAACCCTTTTAGTTCTGCTGTACTCACCTTCTAAATCCTTGTGGTAGGCTGAGAGATGCTTACGCCTATGCTCCAGTGTCTATGCCAAAACCCTGAGATGGGGGAATGCAACCGTATTTGGAAAAAGGGTCTTTGCAGACATGATTAAATTAAGGGTCTTGATAATTGGGTGATCATGAATTACTGGGATGGGCCCTCTCTGCCATCAGAAGGTCATTCTAGGGGCACCTGGGTGGCTCAGTGGGTTAAAGCCTCTGCTTTCGGCTCAGGTCATGATCCTAGGGTCCTGGGATCGAGCCCCACATCGGGCTCTCTGCTCAACGGGGAGCCCGCTTCCCCCCTCTCTGTCTACTTGTGAGTTCTCTCTGTCAAATAAATAAAAATTAAAAAAAAAAAAAGAAGGTCTTTCTAAGAGAGAGGCAGGGGCAGTTGGAGACCACATGTATACGCACAAGCCAAGGAATGCCCCAAGCTGTGAGATAGTGGAAGAGGCAGGGAATAGATTCTGCTGTAGACCCCTTGGAGGTAGCACAGCCCTGGCCCTGCTGACTCTTTGATTTGGAGATGCCATGGAGCCTCTGAAACTGTGACAGAGGAACTTTGTGTTGTTTCAGGGACCAGGTTTACGGGACTTTGTTATAGTGTCTACAGGAAACTAAATACAGCCCTCTTTTAACACTCTTGGCAAAATTATTAACCAGAGATGCATTGATTTTCACAAAGTGAACATACCTGAATCGCCAGCACCCAGATCAAAAGGCAGAACCTTACCAGCTCTCCAGAAGACCTCCCCAAATCCCCTTTCAGCCATTGTCCTCCACCAAAGTGTCTGCTGTTTTGACTTTTAATACCAAAATTTTGAACCTCATGTGAACAGAATCATAAGATATCTACTCGTTTTTATTCGGATTATTTTAACAGTCTGTGAGATTCATTCATGTTGTCATGAATGAATTTTTATTCTCGTAGTCAGATTTTTAATTCTCACTGCTGTATGGCATCCATTATCTCTGTATAGCATACTTTATTTCTTCTACTATTGATGGTGTGCAAACAGTACTGTTATGAACATCTATTACATGTATTTTGATGAACTGTGTTTCTGTTTGGGTATATGATGAGGAAGGGATTTCCTGAATCACAGATGCCTTTTCATTTTTCTCTATGTTGTCTACGTTGTCAATCTCATCTACGCGTGCTACTTCAACTGTTACGTCATCATGACTCTTAACTCTGATTCTGATCTCTGCTGAGATTCAAAATAACAGCTGTCAGTTAGATACACACACATACCCACACACACATGTTTAATGTGTCTCAATCCAATCTCAAGTTCCTACCAAAAAAGATATTTTTTCATGTGTCACTTGTGTTAATGGCAAGCCATAAATGTTAACCATTCAAGTTTGAAATCACCTTTAATTCTTTCTTTATCCTGCATCCACCAAATCCCTAAAGCCTCTTGAATCCTTGCCATGTATTCTCTGTATTAGTTTAGGGGGACACTCTCCTTTAAAGGACTCCTCACTGATCTCCCAGCTTCCAGTCTGTTTTATCTATCAGTCCGTCCACAAAATCTAGATTTATCTTCCCTAAATTTGATCCTGCCATACCCCTTCTCAAAACTCATAGATATGGATGGATCACTACTGATTATAGAATCAAGTCAAAATTCTTTATGTGGGCTTTGTGTGTTTTCATAATTGGTCTTCAAACTCATTTCTATGAGTAATTAATTATTCATACAAGGCTTCACTGGGAATATTATATTTTAACTGTCTTCAATACATTTTATGTTAAATTGTTCAAAGGGCTTCCTATTAACATTTTTTTCTTCATTTATTTGAGAGAGAGAATGTGTGTGTGAGCATGAGCAGAGGGAAGGGCCGAGAGATAAGGAGATTCCTCACTAGTAGTAGGGAGCCTGACATGGGGCTTGATCCCAGGACTCTGGGATCATGACCTGAGCTAAACCCAGACGCTTTATCACCTGAGCCACCCAGGTGCCCCCCCATTAATATTTCTTGTAGTAGCTCCTTATAATAGCCATATATTGAGAGTTTGCTGTGCCTAGTACACATGTAATCCTAACAACAGCTTTGTATAGTGAATACCTGTTCTTATTCTCCATTGACAGCTGAGGAAACCATAGCTTAGTGGACTTAAGGTTTTGTCCAAGGTCATCCATCCAGAAACTTAATTAGGATTCAAGCACTGGAAGTCATGAAACAGCTTGTCTGCCATTTGCATGTTCATCACTCCTTTAAAGGCCCTATCTCAAGGCCCCATACTGGAGATGTTCTCCTTCCAGCTTTTCACCTCTGTGGTGTACTTTCCTGAGGCTGCATCTCTTCCTAGCAGAGAGCTGTGGTTCTGGGTCCTGCCACTCTGGGATGGGTGCCTTCTATGGATATGTGCTAATTTGCCCCTCACGTTCTCTAAAGCTAGAGCATCATGAACTGGATTCTTGTGGCTATTGTCTGGGCAAGAGGACTTTCATTTTTATAATACCAATCTTGTTTGGTTTTGCTCCTTCCTTCTCTCCTCTCCCCTCTTCCCCTTTTTCTTTCCCTTTGTCTCTTTGTTCTTTCTTTCTCTGGGCTTCTCCCTCTTCTTCCCCCCTTCCTTTTACAGGAGCCATGGCTCTCAACATTTTTAAAAGCCAACTTCTGGAGGTTGATCACCTCTGATCACCTACCTCCCAGTCCTCACTTTCTAGATTAAAAAAAAAAAAAAATCAACACCTCTGTGTAATAATCAAACAAGCATTAAACAAGCAAATTAGGCTGGGGTGGGGACATTACATATACATTTGTTTTAGCAATATAAGAATGAATCATGTTTGAATCATTATGCATACATGTATTTATGAACCAAAATATTTATTGTTGACACAGATATGTATCATTATACATGATAGGGTTAATTAAATAATGTACAGGGAAGTAAAATACTGATGAAGCTATAGGAGTAGTAATTCATAGCAGGAATTGCTAAACCATGATTAATTCAAGACAGCAGTGATGGTAGATTATTCTTCTGTCCTTCATGAAAATCACAACAGTTTTACCTCTGCAATAGGAGGTTTGCAATTTCCCAACATTGTATATTTGCCAAATTTTAGTAAACCAACTCTGAGTCTCTAGGGAACTCTACCGGGGCACTACTAGGTCATGAATAACAGTTTAGTAATTTGCATAGAGTAGATTCATTGTAATTAGCCCTTATTTATTCATAATATAGAAGGATCAATGGAGGGGCACCTGGGTGGCTCAGTCAGTTAAGCATCTTCCCTTGGCTCAGGTCATGATCCGAGGGTCCTGGGATTGAGCGCCGCATCAGGCTCCCTGCCCAGTGGGAAGTCTGCTTCTCCCTCTACTCTCCCCCTGTTCATTCTCTCTCTCCTTCTCTAGTAAATAAAGAATTGTAAAGAAAAAAGAAAAATCAGTAAAATTCAAGATACACTTCCCTTAAGAATCTAAGATGGGATAAGCATTTGGGGGTTAGTATCTGTTCTTTAGGAGATCTCTGTTGGTTTACCAGTTCAGAATTCCCTGGGAACTGACTCAGTTCCCTACTGAGTTTCTTCTATTGCTCTGACCAAGCCCCAGGCATCTTGCCTCTTTTCTTTTCCTATGATGCCTTTGATATTGCAGTGCTTTTGTTTTTTTCTCCAATTTGAGGTGCTCCATTCCAACTCCATGGCCTGATGATGCCTCTTTCATGTTGGCTTCCATCATCCCTTCCACCAGGCTTGGCCTCCCTGGCCCTTGAGTGTCACCCTCTGTATGTCCCCAGTGCTGGCCACATTCTGCCATATGTCAGTATCTGCCAACTCATGATTCTATCCCACAAGAGATGGCGAAAACCACATCCAGTTAATTTTTTCTTTTAACTTTCATAACAGCAAATAACAAAACTGTTTATATAATAAGTGGTCAGGACATTTGTAGAATTAAATTGGTACTGGTGGATAATCCTGGGGGATTAACCTGTCATGACTGAATGGCTAGTTCTGTGTGATAACTTGGGAAGTTCATGTATGTATATATATACATATACACACACACATATACCTATATGTAAAACTTGGGAAGTTGATAGTGGAGTTTGGGAGTGCTTTGTAAACTATAGTACAGTCCAAATCACTACTGGGCTCTTGTTGTCATCAGTGATCTAATGCCTAAGGAAAACATTGAATAGATAAAAAGTAACTGAACATTAATGTTCTGCTTCAGCTCTTCTTTTTACAAGCAACAGAAGCTCATGTGAGATATTTAACTAACAGATACAGTATTATAAAGGAAAAATGAGATAAAAAAAGAAAAACAGACCATGAACCACTGCCATTTAATGGCCAAAATGTAATTAGGCACAACAGTTTTATGTTACTGCCCTAAAAATTTATTATGCTTTAATAAACCCCTGCTAAACCTAATTTTTGTGCTCCATTTAACATTAACCCATTTGGAAGAAAGGAAAGAAACAATACCTCGGGTAAAAAATGTAAGAGATTTTTGTACCTTTCTGTATATTTTTAAACAGACTTAGTCTTCAGTTTGTTAAATATAGCTGTTTTACTCACAATATTACCATAAAAACTCAATCAGAAAATTATTAAGTTCATTTGGTCACAAAATACGTAACAGAAATATATGCTTTGGTCCCCAAATCTTTTTTGTACCTCCAAATTTATGTTGTGATCTTGAGAACCTCTATATCCTGTAAATATAGGGTGTGGCTCAGTGAAGAATTAAGAGTGTGGACTCTCCAGCTAGATTGCTTGGGGTCAGATCCCTCAAAGGATAGAAGTGGTACCACCACTTCCTTGCTGATTTTGGACAGATGATTTATACATTCTCTGCCTCTGTGTCCTGAAATAGTAATATTACCTACCACAAAGGAGTATTATGAAGATCGAGTTAATATTTGATAAGCATACAGTTCCTAGCACATCGTAATTATTAAATACATGTTTGTGAAATAAACTGGATAAAGGGTAATGCATATGAATGAGTTTCAAGAATTGTGGAGTATCAGATGTTTATTTATTATAATTACATCCCTTTTTTGCATTTTAGACATAATTTAATATCATTTCACAAGGAAGATAATTTTCACCTGTTTGTTTTACTATTTTTGAGAAGATAGTCATCAGAGTCAGGAGGTAGCCATGATAAGATGATATTTTTGTTAAATAATGAAGTGTTCCTATTTTAAAAATGCTGTGTTACTGGAAGCCCCAGCCAGTGTATCCAGGTAAAACAAGACACACAACAACAAAAACCCCAAACCATAAAAGACATACAGATTAGAAAGGAAAAAATAAAACCATTTCTAGTTTCAAATTACATGATTGTTCATGTAGAAAATTCCAGACATGTGCAAATAAAAAAAAAACAAGGTCTGTAACAAATAAGTGAGCTTAGCAAAGTCTCAGGATAGAAAGTCAATCTATAAAAATCAGCTGTATTTTTACATACTAGCAACGAACAACTGGGATTTGAAATTTGAAAGGATACCATCTAAAATAGCATGAAAAAGTGAAACATTTAGGTGTAAATCTAGCCTAATACATGCAGAACCTGTGTATCGAAAATTATAAAATACTGAGGAAAGAATCAAAGAAGACCTAAATAAATGGAGAGATATGCTATTTTCATGGATAGAAAGACTCAATACATGAAGATGTTAGTTCTCCCCAAAATGATCTATACATTTAATATACAATATCAGTCAAAATCCCAGGAAGATTTTTTTTGTAGCAATCAACTGATAGCACTAATCACAATGATTCTAAAATTTACACAGGAAGTCGAATAAAACCAAACACTTTTGAAAATAGAAGAATCGAGTTGGAAGACTTGCAGGGCTTAATTTCAATACCTACCATAAATCCACAATTATCAAAACAGTGTAGTGTTGGCAAAAGATAGACACATAGATCAATGGAACAGAATCACCCAACAACAGACTCATATAAATGTAGCCAATTGGTGTTTGACGAAGAAGCAGAAGCAATTCAACAGAGGAAGGAGAGTCTTTACAACAAATATGAACCTTGACCAACACCCCATATCATTTACAAAAATTATTTTAACATGGATCATAGACCAAAATGTAAAATATAAACTACAAAACTTCTAGAGAAAACTTTCTCTAGAGAGAAAACTTTTGTGACCTTGGATTAGGCAAAGATTTTTTTTTTTTAAGATACTACACCTAAACCACAATCATAAAAGAAAAAAATTGATGCTTTGGACTTAAAGTTAGAAACTTCTGCTCTTCTAAAAATCTGTTAGCAGTTTGGAAAGACAGGTCACAAACCTAGAGAAAGTATTTGCAAATCCCCTTATTTGACCAAGGAAAAATATCTAGATAATGTAAAGGACTCGCAAACCTCTACAATAAGAAAATAGATTCAACAATTTAAGAAATGGGGCATAGACTTTGATCACTTCACCAGAGAGACAGAAAAGTACATTTTACTCCATGGATATTAAAAAATACATTTAGAAAAGAATATACATCTATCAGAACCCATCAGTCACCTGAACCTGAAGTAGAAAAGAAGTCAGTCTTTTTCTGAGTTGTTGTACCGTATTCAGTATTTTAAAATTATACAAACAAGCATTTTTAATGTTCTATATAGCATCCCAAAATGAAGCTGTTCCTGCTCAGACATTCAGACCTGATGACTAAGTCTTATTTTGCCTGTACCATTTATTTTGAATGTCTAGTTTCTCTTAATCTGAGTACCTTCTCTAGTGCCTTTATTAGTTTTAGCATCAAATCCCAGGAGCCCATCTCTCAAAATCACCCATTTCCCCTCTTCTTGTGACAACTTTAACTTAACTAGTATTTTTCTTTGTGTGGCTCTCATTTATTTCTTGTCAACTCCTGTTTGGTTTGGTTTCTTTCAGCCCCATTTTACGCTCTCTCTTGATTTTCAAGCGCTGTGACTGATGGCGAGTGGCTGGCATCTGTGGGAAGAGGAAACAGTGGGTGCAGGAGGCAGATGGGGTGTGTAGGTGGGATGCGATGACTCATTTTCTCATGTGTTGATTTTTGGTGTAGAAATGTTAAGGACCCCAAAAGAAAACCCTTTATTTGGGTTATAAAGCCAGTAAGTCATTTTAACCTTGGAAAAATATCTTTTGAAGCTCCTTTGACTTGGCTGCCTCTTTCATAACCTCACTAAATTCTCTGTGTCTTCAGCCTCCGTTTGATCTGGTCTATTTCTCTTTCACAGAATGTGAATTCTAATCTCACATTCACTAGACAAGGCCAACTGCCCCAAACAGTTTCTCGAGAGTCTGCGTTATTTTTTTGTGCTGCTGTTTGGTTTTACATCCACTTGGGGTTTTAGTGTTGTTTTTCTTTTATTTTGGGGGGTTCCTAAATTATAAAAGTAATCAATGTTCATAAGAGAAATTGTTAAAGAAAATATACAAAGAATAAAGAAAAACATGCACAATCCAATTACACAGCTATTATCATGGTTTACATTTCAGTGTAAAACTTTGCAGAATTTTTAAATTTCTAAATACACATATGTATATTCACATAGAATATATACATTATAATGTGTTATATCTTAATTTTTTTTACTTAATATACCTTGAGTTTACCTCCATTGCTAAATATTCTTCTACAATATAGTTTTCTTTTTAAAATTATTTTAATTCCAGGGTAGTTAACTTACAGTGTTATGTTAGTTTCAGGCGTACAATATAGTGACTCAACAATTTGGTTCTCAATGATACATAATAAACCACTATTTTGAGGTGCCTGGGTGGCTCAGAGGGTTAAGCCTCTGCCTTTGGCTCAGGTTATGATCTCAGGGTCCTGGGATCAAGCCCCACATCGGGCTCTCTGCTCGGCAGGGAGCCTGCTTCCCCCTGTCTATCTGCCTGCCTGTTTGTGATCTCTCTCTCTCTCTCTCTCTCTGTCAAATAAATAAATAAAATATTAAAAAAAACACAAAAAACAAAAACCACTATTTGAATCTATTTTCCTGCTAATGGATATTTAGGTATTTTCCATTTTTATTGTAAAAAATATATTTCAGTCGACATACTTACAAGTAAACCTGACACATTTATAGGGATTTTCTCAGGGTAAAATTCAGGAGTAGAGCTATTGGGTCAAAAAATGTGCATAGCTTTAAGGATTACTGAGGTCTCCTGGGAAGTTTAAAATTCTCCTTGACTTGTCAGAATGTCATTTCTCTGCATCTCCCCTGAGCATTCTTTAATTTTTTTGACTACTTGTTAGACAAAAAAAATGGCACTTTAGAGTTTGCTTAACGTGCATTTGTTAGTAGTGAGGTATAGATTTCTTTGTGTATTTATTTATCATTTTAGTTACTCTCTTGTGAATTTGCCTGCCTATGCTCATTGCCCAATTTTCTATTGTAATGTCTTTATGGCTGGTTCTTTGCTCTAAACTGACCAATAAGAGATGATTTATATGATATTAACCTTTCACCTGTCACACATTGCAAATATGTTTAACAAATTATCATCTGTTAAATTTGTAGTAAGGTATGTTAACATTTTCATCGTAATTGTGATTTGGAATTGTTTTGCCATTATATTTTCTAGATACTATGATTACAAAGGGAGTTCTTGGTTCTCATAATAACTTTACATCTGAACACCTTATTAAATTATATTATTGCTTATAATAGTTATTTAGTTGATTCTACTGGGGTTTCTTGGTTGACAACCAAAACATCTGCAAGTAATGATAATTGTGTGTTTTATTTTATAGTATTACATCTCCTTACTTTGTGACATTAGCTGGGATTTTCAGAAAGCCAATTAGTAGTAGGGATGATGGATTGCCTTGTCTTTTTCCTGATTTTTACAGAATACTTATAAACACAAAGTTGGTAGTTGCTGTGCATATATAATTTTTTTAGAGAGGGAGACTGAGAGCAGGGTGTGGAGGGGCAGAGGGAGAGACAGAGAAAATCCCAAGCAGGCTCCACACCCAGCCTAGAGGCTGGTGTGGGCCTGGATCTCACAACCCTAGATCATGACCTGAATCGAAAATCAGGAGTCAGATGCTCAACTCAGTGAGCTACCCAGGCGCCCCAGAATATATGTGTTATTTTTCATGTTAAAGGAGTGCTCTTCTATTTTTGTTTTGCAGTTATTTTTAATAAGAAATGCGTTTTGAATCTTAATTAAAGGACTTGGGGCATCTGTGGAGATGCGGATGATTTTTTTTTTCCCATTGAGATATCCCTACATTCTCAAGATAAATTTTAAACCCATGATCTAGTTTTCTTATAGTATAATGCTTGGTGCAGTTTTTTTTTCATCTTTCTTTCATATTTTTGTCCATGTATAAAGTGAGTTTGAGACTAACCTGTATTTCATTTTTTTGACATTAGTATCAGATATTGCTATCAGGTTTATACTACCTTGGTATAGTCATCTCTGAGCTTTGCTAGAATTCTTATCTGTGGTTATATTTTCCTTCTCAGTCATAATTTTCTATACCTTTGCTTTCTTTCTTTCTTGAGTACACTTGCTAGGGCCTTGCTGTATACTAATACTAATAATTAGTTAGTTATAAAATACAGCTCTGGGGACGCCTGGGTGGCTCAGTCGGTTAAGCAGCTGCCTTCAGCTCCTGTCATGATCCCAGGGTTCTGGGACCGAGTCCCACATCGGGTTCCTTGCTCGGCAGGGAACCTGCTTCTCTCTCCACCTCTGCCTGCCTCTCTGCCTGCTTGTGTGCTCGCGCTCTATCTCTCTCTCTCTGACAACTAAATAAATAAATAAATAAAATCTTTTTAAAAAATAAAATAAAATACAGCTCTGGATTAATTAATAATCTTACCTATTTCCTTTTTTAAAAATATATTTATTTATTTAATTGGGGGAGGAAGGGCAGAGGCAGAGGGAGAGAATCTTGAGGAGACTCCACACAGAGTGTGGAACTGGTCGTGAGGCTCTGTCACTTGGCCCTGAGATCATGACCTGAGCTGAAACCAAGAGTCAGCCACTTAACTGACTGAGCCACCCAGACGCTCCCCTGTTTGCTTTCTTAAATCTCATTTTACATTTACTGCTTATTGCAATAAATGGATCAGCTTCTGGAAACTTAGTTAACTTATTTTAATGTTGAAATTCAACAGAGAGCGTTAGCCCCAGCATCCCACCATTGTAGATTTTACTCAATTTCCAGTAATTACAGGATCACCTTCATGTTAAAAAAAAACAACAACAACAAACGGTGGGGGTGCCTGGGTGGCTCAGTGGGTTAAAGCCTCTGCCTTCAGCTCAGGTTCCTGATCCCGGGGTCCCAGGATCGAGCCCCGCATTGGGCTGCCTGCTCAGCAGGGAGCCTGCTTCCCCCTCTCTCTCTGCCTACTTGTGATCTCTGTCTGTCAAGTAAATAAATTTAAAAAGAAAAGAAATGTTCAAAAGAAAAAGATGCAGGTTTGCTGCATTTTCTAAAAACCACTTCCGTCCGGGAAGAGCTACAAGTTCAAAATTCAGTGGTAAGCAAGGAGGGAAAATCCCTATCCTTTCCTCATTTCCTCTTTGAATACTCAGTCGTTGAAACCAAGATGTGCTTACTGGGCATTATTCAGGTGTCATCTCCTGGCGGGGGGCTTTGTTCTCTGCAGATATCGCTGTGGTGGAGATGAGTGATGCCTTCCGACAGCCGTCCTTGTTTTACCACCTCGGAGTGAGAGAAAGCTTCAGCATGGCCAACAACATCATCCTCTACTGTGATAACAACTCAGACTCTCTGCAGTCCCTGAAGGTACCTGACCTGTTTGCTAAGTATTTACTCGGGGCACCAGGGTCCTAGCGATACCTCTCTGTCCCTGTGATAGCCAAAGCAATGGAAGCAGCTTACATTTGTGAAAGCTTGTTTTTGCCAGTCCAATAGTTATACAATTCCTCATGACATTTATCTAGAATTCAATGTAAAAATTTGATGATACACAGGTAGGAGAATCTTAGTGTTGAGTTCTGAGCTGGAGTTTGAGTTGCTGTTGAGGAAACTGCGTTACTAGAAGTCGTCCTTGCTTACTGCCTGCCCGAGAAAGACCTGGAAGTTGCATAAGCATGGTCAGGCCCTGAGCTGTAGCACTGTTGGGGGTTTTTCATTGGGCACACCTGTCTTCGACTGGAAATCCGCCTCCTACTGGAAGGACTCTGAATATCAGACCTTCTCTCACGGATTAATCACCAGAAAACTGCCATCCTCTTGACTGGGAAATGCTTTCAATAACTTAATAACTTAGGGAAAGGGGAGATAAGAACCCACTATATTTGTCTACAAATTCAGCGGACCCCTTGTCATTCTCTCCAGGATAGGAACATAATGATACGAAGGCGTTTCTTCCGTCCAGAAAGATTGTCTAAAATGCTTTTGCAATACAATCATTGTGCGATTCTTTGAAAAGCATTTAACAATTCAGTGAAACTCATGCTGAACCTGATATCATCCATTTCCTTTGTGAAACTTCCGGCTAGCTTTATGTGGCTTTTTCTCATCTCTATCTTCCAGTTTTCAAATAGAAGCCAACCTTGGGATGTGGAGTCCTAAAACCCAGAACCATATTTCTAGTGGCTTAGTAATTGTTATATGAAGATCTCTAACTCCACGACCGTGAAAAAAAAAAAAAAAGACAAAAAAGAAAGTAACATTTTGCTTTTATCTGAGTGTCTAAAGCTTATATGGCTTTTTCTGAGAAATCTACAGTTACTTTTAGCAAATACATTTACTGCATGCCGGGCAATGATAGGCTAACTCTTTCCAGAATACTCTGAAATTCAAGTCCCAGGATATTTGTCTGCTCTGTCTGCATCTGTTTTTGTTTTTGTTTTTTAAACCTGGGGCAGTTCTTTAAGCTGCCCTACTTCATTTTACCTTAGATTTACCACTCTAAGTAAAGCATCATAAAATTTTGTGTGTTGTATTTTAATTAAACATTTTGATTTGCTACTATTTACATTAACAGTGATAAAGGAATGAGATAGTTTCATTTATTCTTTTTATTGTACTATTTTATTTTCTTTACATTAAGTATTCCAAGCAGGCAGTATAGTGTTAGACATTTTTCACTCTACCTCTTTTTATTCTTGCCCTATTGGTAGCTGGTGATTTCATTTAGGACTGCTCTTTCCTGGGAAAATTTTTAAAAGCTGAATTAAAATTACATTAGAGAGAAAGAATTGAAGCTAATATTATCAGAAATTTGTATGGGACAAATACACTGATTTATTTAATTGCTTTTTACCAGCCTTTGTTTAAAAGTGTTATTGGTATGTGAATACAATAGTTCTTTAAAAAGGCTAGTCTAGCTAAAATACACTCATTTATCTTGTACATAATAGCTGTCGGTAACCGAGCACTTACTCTGTGCTTTCCCCACTTATATTTTCACATTTAATTCTAAAAACATCGCTGTGGGGTATATTATGTCCTATTATAGCACTGTTTTATAAAACTGCAAACGAAGGCTCAAATTTAGTCATTTGCCCTAGGTCATGTAACTAGTAAAGTAAAGCCTAGGTCTGCCTAACTCCCAAGCCCAACCTCCGAACCACTAAACTTTATTGCAATTTTTTCTAGTTGGAAGGATATCCAACTTTCCCTGCTTAGTGTGTTCCTTTAGAAAACCCATCAACTATGCCCCCTGCCCCTGAGTTGTTCCATGAGACACCCATCCTTTCTTTTCTGTCCCTCTTTCCATTAACTTAAGCTTTTGCCATTGTTGTTGTTGTTTTTAGTTTGTTCCTAGCCCAAATTAAGTGTCTGGTTGCAGAGGACAAAGGCCTCTGGGATAGAAAATATTTTTTTCAATCTAATAATTTCCCGAGCCCTAGAAATTTTTCTGGTCCTCTGCTGTTGAGAAAAGTGTGTGTGTGTGTGTGTGTGTGTGTGTGTGTTTAATTTTACTAATTTCTGTTACAGTTCATTATAGGTGTAATCCCTGCCTTCTACCAATAGAAAAGAAAATTGCTATGAAATAACGCAGAACAGGAGTTATTATACATAAGCTGTTCTGTATAGATCAGCCTAATAAAATAAAAATGAAGCTTGTCCCTGTTTTTGCAGAACAAATACAGAATGAGAATGCTATTCTTGTCACATAGCTAGCTTCCCTTACATTGATTCTTTGGACATCTAGAAAGTACAGCTACACCAGTTTAATTTTCATTTGCTGTTCTTTGTTGAAGACAGCAGTTTCTCTTTGGCAGTAAATTCTCTGAATGAAATCATAGGAAAAAGCCTTTAAGGTTCAGCTCCTAAAAAATAATTGATAGGAATCCATAAAAGTACCTGAAAGCTACATCTGAGTTTTCATATGAAAGGATATTGAGAATTTAATCAAATCACATACTTGCAGTAAGCTTTGTATCCACTGGAAATCACAAGTACTCTTCTAGAAGAATGAAATAGTTAATTTTTTTTTCCCAAAAAAAAAAAAAAGATCATTGCACGTTGAGAAAGAGAAGTTGATATTTTTCCCCTTAGCATTTTAACAACACAATTTTCACAGTTTTCTTTAAATATCGTGACAACTTCTTAGGTGTCTGCCAGTGAGACTCTATGCTAAGACTTATATTTGCTTGAAAATAAGAAATGGTTGAAATGGTATTTTTCAGATTACCTTCATGCATTACAGAAATGATCCGACCTCCACTCGGGGTCTCTCAGTAAATGGGAGCGTTAGGTCTGGACACTACTGACCAATGAGCTGTGAGGCGGCAATGAACGGCCATTGTGTAGAGTGTGGAAATTATTTTAATGAGCCATTTCTTCTAGCATCAGAAATTCCTGTTTAACAACAGCTCTCAGCTCTACTCCTTGGGATTCTTTCCCCTTTTCCCTTCTTCAGCTCCCTCTCTTCCTTATAGGCCACTCCCCACTCACTTCAGACAATGCTGCTTAGAAAAACAGAGTGAAACAAAACAAGGAAATACCACTGCGCACCATCAGATAGTCAACAGTTAAAAGCCCTTATGATGCCCAGGCCGAGGCTGTGGAGAGTGGGAAGCAGGCCCAGCTGATGGGAGGGGATGTTGGCACTACTTCCAAAAAGCAGTTTGGCAACACCTACTATTATCAGATGAGCGTGGCACCAAGACTCAGCAGTTCTTGCCTCTCGATTTGCACTGCAGAACGAGTCTGTGGCATGCAGAAGGAGATCTAATCAACAATATTATATTGACATTGTAATAACCCCTTCCCCAAAGGAATTGGTAAATACCTATCAAGGAGAGAATGAACAAACACCTTCTGGTGTAGTCAGTTAGTGGACTATTACAGAGCACTTAACATGAGTTAACTAGAGCTTTCGTGTCACTATCCATACAGCTCAAGAACAGTGTTGGGAGCAAAAACAAATTGTGTGTGGCATGTGTGTGGTATGATGCCATCCGTACAAAATCGAATCACATGCAAGACAGTGCTTTTATACCTACTTGGGTTACAAAGGACTGACGTTTGTATGGGAATCACAAACAACAAATTCAGAATAGTTATCTCTTTGGGGGGGTAGGAGTAGAACAGAACCGGAGGGAAAGACAAGCATCTTCAAGCTTACCTATAATATTAGATTTCTAAGTCAAGGTGGTATATATATGGGTGTATACTAATTTCTGTACTTTTTATATAGTTGAAATATTTCACAATTAATTCTTTTTTTAAGGAAGAAGTCTGTGATACTTTGTTATTGTATCTACCAGGATAGTTATCTTGGGCATTTGTATCCCCAAATCGCTTATAATTTCTTTTTCCTTTGTGATAACTGTGATTAAAAAGGCTCAGATGCGTTTGGGTCTTTCTGCACCAAGATGGGCTTTTTCTTTTCTTTTTTTTTTTTTTTTAAGATTTTATTTATTTATTTGACAGACAGAGATTACAAGTAGGCAAGAGAGGCAGGCAGGGAGAGAGAGGAAGAAGCAGGCTCTCCAAGGAGCAGAGAGCCTGATTCAGGGCTCAGTCCCAGGACCCTGGGATCATGACCTGAGCCGAAAGCAGAGGCTTTAACCCACTGAGCCACCCAGGTGCCCCCAAGATGGGCTTTATTCCCATTTTATCTACTACAGAGTAAAAATATCTTAGAGATTGATATGCATGTCAGTTAGTGGGGATAGAGCTTGTGTTGAAAAGTAATGATTATGTGAGAGTATTCCCTTTTCAAGAAATTTAGTTGGATTTTTCTCTTTACTCATTGCTGGAAAAGTTGTTTTATAGACGGGATTCTCCTTAGTAGATTGTTCTCTGCAGCAATCTATCTATGTGCTTAATCCTTCATGTAAGGACCTATTTTATATTTTTATATTTTAGCCAGAGGCTTCCATTGAGGTTAAACAATAAACTTGTTGTTTAACCTTAAACTGTCCCGGCTCTCCTTCCCCCAGGGGATTTACTTAAAAACAAGTCCGGGAAACCAGCCTCAGGTAACAAAGCTCAAATACAAGGGTGGGTCAGGCCAGGTAGAGACATCCGGTCAGTTGGGGGGTGGGGCGCATACTGTCTCCCTAGTTACCAAGGAGTATGGGCCCCAGCCTTTGGGCACCTTTTGGGCGCCAATTCTGACCAAGGTGATAGGCTGGTTCAAATGTCTACTATAGGGTAAATTGTAATTCAGTTGGTCACTTAGCATCACTATGGAGTTTCCTGTGTGTGTTACAATCTCATTGGCCACCTGTGCGTGGCCAGGCCCTACCGCATGGCCTTTGCCCTTAAAAGCCAGTCTGTGAAACAGAGAAGGATCACCCTCTCTTGTAAGAGGTGCATCCCCAAATGTTTCGGTTAGATTCTTGATGCTTGGCGCGAAATAAAGCTTTGCTTGACCTTCGCTTTATATCAGTCTTGCTCCTTTAATCACGGACCCATTTTGGAGGCATAACACTTCAGTCCCACTGAGGAGATCCACACATACGTGATAGTGGAACCGCTTCTCTGCCTCAGTGCATCTACTATTTTCTAGATTGGGATCTGACTAGCATGAAATCATGGGTGCACAAACCAGAATTTGTATACCATCACAAAAATAGCCCTTTAAGAATCATCCATTTTTAACAGTACGGCAGTTCCTCAAAAAATTAAAAATAGAATTACCACATGATCCAGCATTTTTCACCTCTGGACATACACCCGAAAGAGTTGAAAGCAGGCTCTCAAAGAGATGTCTGTGCACCCAGACGGTAGAAGTAACCTAAATGTCCATCAGCAAATGAATGGATAAAACAAAATGGTATATGCACACAATGAAGTATTATTTAGTCTTGAAAAGGAAGGAAATTCTGACACATGCTACAACGGGGTGAAACTTGAGAACTGTCACAGTTGCTCGTTCATTCAATTATGTGGTACTTACGCTCCTTTCTCTGCAGGTACAGGGGGATCCAATCTCTTTTAGAGCTTATTGTGAGAAATTGCATATTAAGTCTGTTTTTCTGATACTTATGCATTTCCACTTAAAGCAAATTGTGATGGTTTTGAAGAGTCGTGGTGTTCTTGTTGTCCATTTCAGTGACTACGCCAGTTTCCAATAAATTGATGAAGACGTGGGGTCATTTTTTTGTACAAATACCTCAAACCTAAATTGAATTACTTGTGTCTGGTGAATCCACTTAGATTCCATAATGTTCTCAAACCCATCAGTTTTTCCCCTCTCACACTCCCAATTCCTCTTCTTAAAGTTTTACTTCCCCAAAGTTAATTATTAAGAGGAATTTAGTTTTTGTTTGAATTGTGTATGAAATCAACATTTGTATTTTTCCAGTGGTTTGTGATTTTTTTTTTTTTAGTTTAACAGTGAATTTTATTGGATTCTTTTCAGCACTTTTTAATAGCACCTAACTTGGCCAGTAGTATAAATTACACACTCAGTAAATGTTAGGGAAAGAGTCATTTGAAAATATGATCCTATAAAGTAGCTTCACAATTTAATAGTGAACTGGAAGCAATGAACCTGTGCCCTTTTACTAGGAAATGCTGCCTCTGGACATTCCCGCAAGCATCTTGCTTACTTGATAACCGACCACTGATTGGTAAATCATGGCACTCTGTCCTGTCTCTGGTGCGACAGAGCCCTCACACACACTTCATATTATTTCATGGCGAGATCTTTCTTTCTGTTGAGAGAGGAGACCGTCTTGTTTCTTTATTTTACTTCAAGGAATGATCTACCTTTCTGAGCTATAGTCATTCCACGTCAAATTGGGGGGGGGGATTTGAGGGAGGGGCGGATGAGCAGTACGCTTGAGCACTGCTTTCTCAAGACTTGAATTGACAAACTAGACGCATGGTTTATTTAGCGCAAGTTGATTTCCCAGTTGTAGAATCCGTCCCTGAGGTTTGGGAAAGGGCTGGAGACTGGAGAATCCAGTTTTCTTTCATGTCAGTTAGCAGTATCCCCTCTACTGAGGAATTTCCTGTATACTGGATAGAGTATACCTTTGCTTTCCTTTCTAGTACCTCTTTATCCGCTCCACCCCCGCCCACCATTTCTAGTGTCTAATTACCATTTTGTCAGAGAGAAGGAAGTCTGTGCTGCAGTGTGAATGAAAGATGTCATCATATCACACTGGCTTGGCACCAGATTTTTCATTGGTAGAGACTTTCATCATAGGCCCATGAGTTTGAATACCTTAAAGAGCAAGAAGAAATGCTTCTGAATGCAGAAGATAGATGTCTGAAAGCCTCCTGACTCCCACCCAAAGGGGGCAAGGCTTGTCTGAATTCTGTTCCCTTTGGCTCAGTATAAATAAATGATCCTTCTAGGCAGGTTGAGCTCTGTGGCACTCCCACCCATCATCTGATTCTCCAACTCGTCATCTGATTTAGGTCTTTTAGAATACATCCTTGACATTTTTACTGAAATTTATATGAAAAATGTGATTTACTGTACAGAAATTCATGATACCTCTAGCTATACAACAATAGGGTTTTTGTGGGGTTTTTTTTGAGAAGAAATACCTGCATTTGAATAGTTTGGTCCGATTAGGTGTTGCTGAAAGAAACAGCTGGTATCAAAGAAGAGGAAGTTAATTATAATAGCAACACATTATAAGGAGAAGTTTGTGTTAAAAAGCTGTTTCCAATTCTCTATGTGTAAAATGTTACTCGTCAGCATCCCTGCCCCATTTAAAGACCCATATCTACTTACACGAAGACATATTTATTTAAATATAAAATAAAATTCAGAGGGAAGGAGAAGAGAGTCTAGAATTTCTTTTAGGATTGCTTTCCAGCTTTGGTATAATTTAACTTGACTTTTGGTACAGGTTGTTTTAATTGACAGTTGCTTATATCAAGAGAAGGTTGTGTTTTCACTACGGATCACAAAACAATACAGGTATACAGTGTCTCTAGATCTGATAAAATAGGAACAAATTTGGGGTTGTTTGCCATGATAATAGTAATACTCATACTGTGTATGTCCTTAAAATGCTTAAAGTACTTTCATAAGCTTGTTTCAGTTGTTCTTTAAAAGCAATCCAAGGAGATAGACAAGTTAGGTACTTGCTACATAGATTAGGCAGATAAAAGATACTTTCTTTCCAGACAAGAAATAAACCCAGAGAGACACAGTGACTTAGAGACACACACAGTGTCAGATCAGGGGGAGCCCGAGATTGTCTGGCTTGTCATTGTGTATACTTCTAAGTCTGCACACAGATTTTGTATGTCCTGTAAAAATGGGATTTTCTGGATTCTTTTTAGATTATCGAGGTTGTTTTTTTTTTTTTCTTTTTTCACAACAGCCCCCATCTAATATTTCCTAGTCTTGTTTTGAAGTTTTGAAATTAGGTAAGAGGATGGAGCTGGGGAGCATAAGAAATATTCCTCTTTTACCCAACTTTGGTGGAAAACTTGCCCAGTTCCTCTTGGACAGGAAGAGGAATCAGAAGGGAGTACCCAGAAGGTCACCAGCTGGGGACCATGTTCTTTCCTGGCCAGGAACTCCCAGCCTGCTCCTTTTCTTTCAGGAAACTAAGATCCTGCTTGCTAGTTCTGCTTCTCCCACCCTAAGTCAATTTAACTTGGCAACCCCACACCAGCTGTTCCCATTTCCTTCCCCTGGCTGTAATTACCTAAATTCTAGGCACAAACACTTTCCAATTTTGGAGATACTCCATTTATTTCTTCTTAAAATGACCTCTTCAAAGTTACATTGTCCCAAATAGTTATCAAAAGTTGTCTTTATCTTCCCTCGCAAAGAGACGTAGATTAGATTGTCTCTTTTGTCTTCCTTCCTTCTTTGGTTATCAAAGGGTACTGGAGAATGGGGTAAAAATTTTTGGGGGGGGTGTTTCTGGTACAGGCAGGGGTTGCACTGACTAGAAGGCCCCTAAAGACTTCAGACAAGTCTGAAGTTGTAGTGAGGCAATGCACCCTCAAAACATTTCACTGGGAATGTTTATCTTACTGTCCTATTTCAAGGCACTTTAGACAAGAAGCTTCCATGCTGTAATGTGAAATACAGCAGTTGTGTCTTAAATTGATTCCCCTTCCTCCTTTTTTTCTCCTTTGATGGGTTTAGTACACATTAAATGTTCACTAGTCTGCCTAAGTAGGGAGATATCTTGTAAGGTCTTGTTTGCTATTTATTTGTACCGAGTTAAAATGCACAAAATGTCCTTTTTTCTTCCGAGTGGATGTGTCATGTAAGGTTACATCATAAACTGTGAGTAAACTCTGTCTCCTTCAAGAGAATAACTTATATTCATTTAGCTTCTACAAAACATAAGCATTAGTTAATAAGAATTCAGTAGATCCTAGGATTTTTTGTTTGTTTCACAGTGAATTTTTATTGGATTCTTTTCAGTAACTCTAAATAGCACCTAACTTAGTAGTATAAATTACACAATCAGTAAATGTTAGGGAAACAATCATTTGAAAATATGACCCTATAAAGTAGTTTAGCAATTTAGTAGTGAACTGGAAACAATGAACCTGTGCCCTTTTAATAGAAGTGCTGCCTCTGGACATTCCCGCAAGCATCTTGCTTACTTGATAACCGATCACTGATTTGTAAATCATGCCACTGTGTACTGGTGCGACATAGCCCTCACACACACTTTGTATTATTTCTTGGGGAGATTTTTTTATGGGAATGATTTTAATATCGTTTCCTAACTTGTTATATTGCAAAATGAAATGAAAGCAAAGAAAACTTTTAAGAGGCTTGTTTTTCCAATGAACCGTTCTTCAGGAAGATGTAGCATATTGATTCTAAGCCAACAGCAGCTTATTTTCTGTGGGGGCAAGCAGAGGGAGCCTTCAGCCTGCTCAGTGTTCCCCACTGCTCCTTTCATTACAACTTCCATTTCTGGGCCCAGTGCACCAAAAGAGAGATGATGGTAGGGGAGCTCCTGTGCTGGGCATGAGGATATCTCTCCTTCCTTTGGCACAAGGACAGTGCTCACTGTGATAGGCCTTTAGCCAAAGCAAATGCTAGAGCACAGAGTTGGAAGAGATGGGCAATCGCTCAACCCAGCTCTTAGTGTGTTCTGTTAGAGGGAGGGGAAATGACAGATGGCTAGTCAGGAGCAGAGCCAGAACTTACACATTTCTACTGTGATTCCAGAGCCCAATATTTTATACTTTCATTGACTTATTCATTTCTTCATGCTTTTATTGAGTACCTACTGTATGCCATTCGATTTACTAGGCAACGATTGGGGTATGAAGATGAACAAAACATCCAAGTTGCTCATGACATAAGATGGGAGAATCATATGATGACACTTTTGCAATTGGTTCATGTGTTGTTGTCATAGAGGTCTGTACGAGGGGTAGTTGGGGCAGAAATAAGGACATCATCTACTTCTTTTGGGAAAATTGGCATCATTGAGGGCACCTTCACAAAGAACAGACTTCTTATGCAGTCAGTGCATGAGGATATTGTGTGGTAGAGGAAGAAGAGAAGGGCATTCCCTTGTTACTTGGAGGGAGGAGAGGAGTGTGTGACTGTTACAAGAGAGCAATGTCCCAAAGATTGTGGTTTGCTTCTCTGAAGAGATGCTCCATAAATCAAGTCTGGAAAATTCTGCATACTGTGTTCCTGATTTTGTGATTATCCAGCATTTTTGTATTTATTTTTTCGTAAACAGTTGTGTGTGTGAGAGAGAGAGAAAGAGAGTGCACGTGCATGGGGAGGGGATGGAGAAAGAGTGATGGACTAACTATCTATGAAACACCTGTGGGAAAAGCCACCTTGAATTTTCCTCCACAATGTCATTCATCCATCTCTTGATTTCTGTCCCCCAGGCACCACTGTTATCCAAGCCCTTAATTTGATGTCCCTGAACTTTTGCAATGTCACCTAAATGCTCTTTTCCCTCCAATACTAAATATCACCATTGAATTATAGTACTTTTTTAAACTTTAACAAGATTTACATTTTATGAATTTGTCTTTCTTGGGTAACACATTCATCTGATACAAAAATGTAAAAGTGGAAAGGATATAGAGTGAAAAGTCATTCTCTTATCTTTGTTCTGCACCCAGCCAGCTCCCCCTCCACTGACAACCACTATGACTAGATTCTTGTCTATTCCTCTAGAGAGATTTTATGAATGAACAAATTAGAATTTTCTTTTTCTCTCTTTGATATATAAATAGAAGCATATGTTTGAAAACCATTCTGTACTTTGGTTTTTTTCACTTAGCAGTATATCTTGGAGATCTTTCCATATTGCTGCATGAAGAACTTCCTCGTTCTTGGTTCAGCTGTGTTATATTCCATTGAATGGACATACCATGGTTTATTCAACCAGTTTCTAGTTGATAGACATTGATGATGTTCCCAGCCTTTGCTTATACAGTGTCTCAATGTGCTGATTCTTCTTTATGTATATTGCTCACCTTAAAAAAACATTTTGACTGCCAGTTGCTCACAAAACAAAGTACTTTATTTTGGCATTCAGGGCCTTCTCCAGTAAGGCCCCAAATAACTTTCTAATATTATTGGTACATGCCAAAATGAACTTTCTTCTTAGTCTAATGATTCAATTCAAAATCTTTTTCATATGCCTCTTTTATTCTGTCCTTTTTATTTCCCCAAATGAACTGTCTTCTCTAGACCCTGATAATTATGTTATTCTCCAAAGGGACCTTTGGTGTTCCTGGTCCTCTAACTTTTATCTCCACCTTCCTGCTTTGTCTTTGGAAGTTGTCCATCCTCCTTGGCTCATCTTGAGTTCCACCTTCTCTGCTGATCTTCCCAGACTTCCTTACTGCTTAGTAAAATCCTCCTTCTCAGGACGCCTGGGTGGCTTAGTTGGTTGAGCGGCTGCCTTTGGCTCAGGTCATGATCCCAGCGTCCTGGGATCAAGTCCCACATCGGGCTCCTTGCTCGGCAGGGAGCCTGCTTCTCCCTCTGCCTCTGCCTGCCACTCTGTCTGCCTGTGCTCACTCTCTCTCTCTCTCTCTCTGACAAGTAAATAAATTAAAAAAAAAAAAAATTCCTCCTTCTCTCAGAAACACAAGGCCTTACTGTAGTCTTACTCTTTTGATTTAGCATATGTGTACATTCATGCATGTGGACCCAGGCATGTAATGTTTCTTTTTAAATGTGTATGTGTCTTTTTTTTTTCTTTTCCGTTTGTGAAGTATTGAAGGGCCTCTTTTACTGTTTTATATGTATCATTATGACTTTCAAAATTACCCAGCACCATTCCTTCTTCTATAGCTTTTTATTTACTCATCCATTACCCTTAAATATTCAAAACTCCTATGTACTGCTCTAAGCCAAAGAACTTCTCAGTTCTGCTTTACCCCCAATGTTGATCTTGGGATGAAGAGTGATGGCCAGTTGGCTGAACCTTGAATTGCTCCTTTGCTCATTCCTTACCTCACCAGATCTGGCTCTTCTTCTTAGCCAGATGGACCCACACTTGAGGCACAAAAAAATTCTCACAGTCCCTGTTTCCATGACAACATACATGCCGCCATTTCCAAAATTCTGTCCCATTTCTCTTTCTAAATCATGATTCCCCAGCCTCGGTGAAGCCTTTATGCCACAGGGTTTCCCATATTGTCTCTTCCATACCTCTACTCATTTAAACATCCAGAAATCATGATGATGACAGCAAGCTTTATCACGAGTTTTTATGCACCTGGCACAGTATAGCTACATTATTTGCACGATCCTCACAACCTAGAAGATAGGGAAACTGCCTTCAGTGTATTTCTCACATTCCAATTTTTATAGAACAATATGTAAATTATGCTTGTGACTGTTTATTGTCAGATGATCTTACATAGGTGTGGATTTGCCCACTCTGATAAGTAGCCAATACCCTTTACTTCCCAGGAGACAGCATCTGCATGGTTCCGTGGTCCACTCCCGCCCAGAGTGTGAGTGATGGTGTACATCGGAAAACTGAACTCATTTTAGGCTTTTCCTAAAAAGATTGTGGCTGATAATTCTATGCTTACATATTCTGCTAGAATGGTTTTTAAATTATTCAGCTTTTGGATTTTATATGTTTGTACAGTTTCCTTTAAACCATTGAGAATCCTTTTATTTTCTCTCATTTTCATCAGATTATAAATTTCTCTGATACAGGAACTTACGGTACACTCCCTGAAATTTCAGATTGCTAAGACATTTTCCCACATCAAATAGTTAAATTAATTATTGAATTAATTTTATATTAACTTCAACTTAATTTTTTTTCTCATTTTTCAGGAAATCATTTGCCAGAAGAATACCGTGAGTATTTTCTTTAACTCTTCCAGAAATTTTTTATCTTTTCTGTTCCATCAACTAATCTCTGGCCTTTTTTTAATCTCCACAAATTATTAATTTCTCTGTTTTCCCTCTTTAGAGTTTCTGATATATCAATATAAATGTGGTTATTTTATCAAAACATTTCTTTAAAAGCAAAACTTTACTGGGAGGGGACACTGATGCCTGTTTATTACATATATACTTATATTTTGGAAAAAATGTTTCCATAGTGTATCCAATTTTGTGTAATTCTGAGTGGCACTCAGGCATCATATATAAACATACTGCATATATGTGTATGTGTATGTATATATGTTTATACACATGTATATATGTTTATATACATGCACATATAGATATCTGTACCTATGTATGTGCTATGTAACAAATTATAGGTACAAATGTGCCCATATATGCACATACATATATAGGTACATGTATATCTATTATCTATCTATACAGTTTGATCTAAGTTCCAGAGTCTTGTAGTCTGCCTTTGATACCACACCACAGAATTCTTACCTTCCACACAGTATTAAATAAAAGCTAAAAAGTGATAAAAATAAATTTCAAATTTTAAAAATGCATGAAGAAAAATTACACAATTTAATATCTAAGGACATCAGCCTTCTTATGCTAGTGGTTATACTTTTCATTTGGAAAATAAACCAGTATTTAAAAACCACAAAGAGTGCATCTTTGCAACTTACAGCAAAAATAATACCCTACCTAAAGATCTGCCCTGATTTGATTTATGATGATAAGATTAAAAATACAATTGTAATTTTTCCTTAGACCGGAAAGATTTAAAACTTACAGTTAAGATTGTACCAAGTTGGGCGCCTGGGTGGCTCAGTGGGTTAAAGCCTCTGCCTTCGGCTCAGGTCATGATCCTAGGGTCTGGGATCGAGCCCCGCGTCAGGCTCTCTGCTCACCAGGGAGCCTGCTTCCTCCTCTCTCTCTGCCTGCCTCTCTGTCTACTTGTGATCTCTGTCTGTCAAATAAATAAATAAAATCTTTAAAAAAAAAAAAAGATTGTACCAAGTAAAAAAAAAAAATTGTACCAAGTCAGAGACTCATGGCACCATAAGTAAAGTTGTCATTATGTACTTTTATTCTGCCCATCTCCACAGGAAATGAGCAGTTATTGCTTCAGGCATCTATTTCGTGTAACATTTTTATTAAACAAATAGTGATTGAACACATACCATGAGCCAGGCTTTGGGCTTGGTGCCACAGGGATTCACTATGGTGGCTGAAAATCGAGGCAGTCAGATTCTTAACTGCTCCGGGAGATGGCCAGTGACTAGTCCCAGAGTCTAGTTCGGGGAGAAGATTGGTAAACAAATCAGCAAAGACACAGATTAGAAAATTAACGCAAGGCAATGTGCTGAAGAGTGGGTGGCCATATACCAAATGGTCACAGGTCTTTGAGAGGAGGTGGTCTTTACCAGAAACTTGGAAGAAAGAGCTAATCATACCCACTGGCAGGTCAGATCTGTGGAGAAACAGGATTATAAGGTTTCCAAATACTGCACATGATGAATAGGTCACCTTTTGTCTTGAGTAAGCTGCTGGGTTTCAGGGATTGGGTGTCCTTCTCAAAAGTTGAAGATTTTGAGCTGGTATTTCAATATGTTTGAATGCTGAGAGTATTTCTTCCCAGAAACTTAATTCATTTTCCACACATATATAGTATGTTCATCTTTATGTAGCTTTTAAAAATTGAAAAACAGAGCCAGAATTATTCTTTTAACTAAAGATCACAGAATAGGACTAAGTTTTGAATTGCAGGTTTTTATAGCCGTGACCACCGGTGTAGGCCAGAGAGATCGCTGTTGTTATTTTATGAGCACACCTCAGGTGTTTTGAAATTTAAGGAGATGTGGGCTTTCTTTTTCAAGAAACAAGCTTAAATATTTTAGAATTAGTACCTTATTTTAAAAAGGCAGTTGCTATGCCCAAGGTTTCTATTCTTGATCACATGGTGTTTTCTTTTTTAATTTGCTTTGAATGATCAGTTATTTCAAACTAGGGGTGCAACAGCCATCTGTAAACAGAAATTGCAGTAATAAGATTCCTGAAGTATAGGTGAGCCAACCCAGGGAAAAAAGATTCCCGTAGTATTAGTTTTCATTGTTCTGAAAAATGTGATTTTCTCAGCAGCAAAAAAAAAAAAAAAAAAAAAAAAAAAATAGTGTCACAAGCAACCCTCACACTTTCCCCCACCGCATGCTCACAGGGGTCTCAGCTCAGGCCTGCGAGCATCCCTGCGGCTCCCAAATCTCCATCACCCCACCCCACCCCCGTGTTTCCCCAACAATGGGGGATTGGCAAAAAATACATTTATTGCCTTAGAAACATAGGGAAGAGACTCCAGAAAGTATAGTGAGGCCAGGCACTTAGAAAGACCTTAGCATGTTGGTTATTTTCTGTGAGGGCTCGGAAGCCTTACTCCATGGGGTTTGAAGGAGACAGTTGCAAGAATCCATTTTCTCTGTCGTTTGCATGACTCTCGTTTTTCTGTCTCTACCCCTCTGCTGCTGCTACGCACCCAGACATCCGAGAGTCATTCTCTCCCAGACTTAGTTTTACGTGGATGCATTATTCCCCGATGCCCAATATTTGAGTAGTGGTGTATCTTATTCCATGTCTTAGGCATAATGACATGTGGTATGAAGGCTTCTGAGGATACAGAACGCAATCCGGCAGCAGCAGCAGAATACTATTTTGAAATGCTAGTAGTGCTTTTCTGGTTTATTGGCTTTTCATCTGTTTGTCCTACTTGTGCCTGGGAAGATTCAGAGCATTTTCTTTTTGAGTTGTGAGTGACAGTACTTATCTATGGAGTATTTGGCTCTGTGGCTCTTTTGTAACCTGCTCATAGCTAAAGCTCTAGAAGCTTTGGGAGGCAATCCCTTGGTGCACTTGCCTTTCTTTTCTGCTCAGGCGATGGATCAGGTCAAAGGATTAAATCAGTGGACATGCTGAGGGATGTCGGAAACATTTTAGAAGCAGGATATGTTTATTTTTCCTCTTCCTGACTAGCCTTCCAAATTATTTGTCCATGGAGGAGAGCTTAAGAAAGGAACAGTTTCTGCAGCGCCTGGGTGGCTCAGTGGGTTAAAGCCTCTGCCTTCGGCTCAGGTCATGATCCCAGGATCTTGGGATCGAGCCCCGCATCAGGCTCTCTGCCCAGTGGGGAGCCTGCTTCCTCCTCTATTTCTGCCTGCTTCTCTGCCTACTTGTGATCTCTGTCTGTCAAATAAATAAGTAAAAAATCTTTAAAAAAAAAAAAAAAAAAGAAAACAGTTTTATGTGTTTGATTGAAAAATCAAATCTCAACCTCTGGAAGTTCTTCTCATACTTTAAATGGAGATCCAGTTTCTGCTTCGCAACCTGACATACAACAAGTGCCTCAGAGACTATGTTCATAAATAATTCAGTCTGGCCATAAAGGCATTTATCAGTTCTCGCTTATTTGCTGTGAGGCAGTAGCTTGGCTCATGCAGGGTTCCACGAAAGTGACCTGAGGTGACATGTTGGCATGTCAGCCTGTAGAGGCCCTTTGGAAGGGTGCTGAGCCCTCTAATGGGTAATGGGAGACCCTCTTGAGAAGAGCCCCAGGGCTAGAGTCCCAAACACATCACGGACCAGATGCATGACCTTGTCTGAGCCTTGTCTGAATTCTCACCTATAAAACAGACAGTAGTCCTCCCTGCTTGGCGGAGAATCTGTTTCTCCCTCTGCCTCTACTCCTCCCCCTGTTCATGCTCTCTCTCTCTCTCTCTCTCTCAAATAAATAAATAAATAAATAAAATCTTTGAAAAAAAAAAAAACAAAAACAAAACAGAGACAATAATACCTTCTTCGGTGGGTTATTGGGAACGCATGACCATTCATTCTTGACACATGGCAAGTGTGAGTCAATGTTTGCTCTCGTTGGTTTGTTTCTAAGGGGAAGCGAAGTTTTGTGTTGTTCCCCGTAATGCTGATATGGCTAGGATCCGATTATCTGGGCTCGCTGTGCTCCCCAGAACAGTGATGGGGTTTCCCACATAACTCATTTTACTTGTCAACCTTCTGCCTTTTTTTTCTCTCTCCTTTCTATGGTTTTTCTCTTAGAAAAACATGTTTCCTTAGATTCAACCATACCAACTGCTTCCCAGGTCTGTACTTTTGTTGGAAACCTCTTATGTTCCAATCACATATTTCTGGCTTTCTTCTAGACATTCTGACTCTCGGTGTCCTGCCCACCTTAAATCTCAGCCTTTTTAATCGTAAATATTTCATGCTTCCCACCCCAGCTCAGGTTTCAACCTCTTGAAGTTCCTGTCATATATTAATGGGCAGTCAGGTTCTGTTTGTGATTTATTACCTGATATATAACAAGTGCCTTCAACTGTAATATGTTCATAATGAAGTCTGCTTCTGTGGAGTTTTCGTTTTGCTAATGATACCACTCATTTTAGGTAGCCCCATTTAAGACTATGCTCATGTGTTCTTTACTGCTCTGAATCCTTTCATGATTCCCATGCCCAGGACATACAGTTTAAGGTCCTGAGCTTTGCATCCGCATCCCTTCCCCGAACTCTTAGATCCAGGCAGGCTGAATTACTCAGGGATGTCCAATTCAGTTTCCTTTTTCTTCCTCCCAGCTCACCCTTTGTTTGCACTAATGTTCCCTCACCTGACATCATTGGGAATCTAGAGAAGCTCAGGAGGAGTGAGTGGAGAGTGGCATGGGCTGAGGGCAGAGAGAGAAGTAGGATTTGGGTGGTCAGTCCCTTGTAGGCCCCCGGGACGTGTCTTATTTTCATCCCAGGAGCAAGGGAGGGGGCCTTAAGCAGCTGAGGGAAGCGATCTGATATAGGGTGTTAAAAGGTTGGGGTAAGGGGCGCCTGGGTGGCTCAGTGGGTTAAAGCCTCTGCCTTTGGCTCAGGTCATGGTCTCAGGGTCCTGGGATCGAGCCCCACATCAGGCTCCCTGCTGAACAGAGAGCCTGCTTCCCCCTCTCTCTCTGCTTGTCTCTCTGCCTATTTGTGATCTCTCTCTCTCTGTCAAATAAATAAAATCTTAAAAAAAAAAAAAAAGGTTGGGGTAAGTGATGAATCACTAAATTCTACACCTGAAACCAATTTTTCCATGTATCTTAACTAACTAGAATTTAAATAAAAACTTGAAATCGAAAGTGAAAAAAAGATCACTTTGACTGCTGGGTAGAGAACAGATTGAGGGGGAAGAGTGGAAGCAGGGAGGCCAACTGAAGGCCAGTGATGGTAGCTCCGGCTGGGTATGTTGGCCTTGTCTTCCAGGTGGGCAGAGAAGATGGAGGGAAATGGACAAATAGGAGATCGATTCTGGAGGTAGAATAGACTGGATTTCAATAGGATGTGAGTGGTGAAGGAAATGGGAGCATCAGGGAAAACTTCTGGGTCTCTAGTTTTAGTAGCTAGGAGGCTAATGGAGCCATGACCATGACAGAGCAGCCTGGAGAGAGCAGCTTTGTTTCCGCATCACTCACAGCATAGCCTGTCAGGTGCGGAGCCCTTAAATGTTAGCTCTTATTCTTCTCATGAATTTATGCTGTGTCTCTGTGATTAAATTTTAAATTCCCCAGAAGGCTGAAGGTTGTGTTTTAAACTTCTCTGTTTTTCCTGTAGCATGCATATATCATTGTGCCTTAGCCATCAGAGATGGTGAATAAATATTTAATTGATTGATGGAAACTGTCCTACTGGGTTTTTGTTTTGTTTTGTTTTTTGGCTTTTTTGGGGTTTTTTGTTTGTTTGTTTGTTTGTTTTTGCATCATTTGTAAGTCCTAATTATTTGCAATCAGCAATTAAAGAAATTGGAGGAAATTTCCACTTTCACGGGTCATAAATAAGAAATGAGGTTTTTCTATTTCGCTTCACATTCAGGATGACTATTTAAAATGACTGAGTGCAGTAGGACTTGGGATTTTGTTAGTGTGGAGTCTCCAGGCCATCTCACCCGCTCCTGGCACCTCTTCTTTATACAGATGTGCACTGGGAACTATACATTCGTCCCTTACATGATCACTCCACACAACAAGGTCTACTGCTGTGATAGCAGCTTCATGAAGGGGTTGACGGAGCTCATGCAACCGAACTTCGAGCTGCTTCTTGGACCCATTTGCTTACCTCTTGTGGATCGTTTCATTCAGCTTCTGAAGGTGGCACAAGCAAGTTCTAGGTAAAGTTGAATAATGCCGTTTGATGATGATAACAGAGTTAGGTCCTACTTCCTTTATTTGTGCATCTTATCGGATGTTTTTCGATATAGCACACAGCCAACAACCAGGAAAATGAAAGTATGATATCTTCTAAGTAGATGAAAGAGATGCCTGATAATTTACTGTATTCAGAAGAGAATTTTTTTTTTAGGTTCATTCTTTTATATTGATGTGGTTTGTGGTACCCCAAAAACAATTATATTAGGAACAAAGATCACTAATCACACATCACCATAATATAAAAGCATTGAAATATTGTGAGAATCACCAAAATGTGACACAGACACAAAGTAAACAAATGCTGTTGGAAAAATGAGGCCAATAAATTTGTTCAACACACTGTAGTTTCACAGCCTTTCAATCTGTAGAAAACACAATAAAGCAAAGTGTAATAAAAAAAATAAAAAGGTAGGGGCATCTGGATGGCTCAGTCAGTTGGGCATCCAACTTTTTTTTCTAATTTTTATTGTGTTTTAATCACCACACAATACATCATTAGGTTTTGATGTAGCATTCCATGATTCACTGTTTGTGTGTAACACCCGGTGAGATTAGAAAGGGAAAAAAAAAGACTGCTAAGTACATTATGGTAATGGTAGGAATAGAAAATATATATATATATATATATATATATATATATATATATATATATTCAAAGCACAGAAACACTGTCAGAATTAATGTCCACAGATTTTTACTATAAGAACAGGAACTTTGCCAGAACTGCTGATGACATTATTATATTTTAGTTAAGAACAACCAGTTAGGATAATCCGTGATGAGGCTGAGTCAGAAAGTGAAGGCTATATTATGTTCAAATCATAGGCACACCTGATTTATTTGGAACAATTTCTACTCAAAACAGTACAGTGAAAAATAAGGTTTTGGTGTTTCAAGTGGTACATGGCAGGTTCTTGGAAAAGTCATTAAGATGCAATATATTTACCTAAGTTTTTCTAAAGCAAAGCAGAGTATTAAAAAATACATACGGGACTCCCAAAATTCTTTATAATGCAAGATCCATGAGGTGTTCAATCTATGCATGCATCCTGTGAATGGAAAGTTACGAATGCCGCAGATGTCATTCATTTCCTTATACGATCATTGCTTTTCATTGAAATCCTTTCTAGTATTAACTCTTTGAAATGTGTTTTCCCACCAGCCAGTATTTCCGGGAATCTATACTCAATGATATCAGGAAAGCTCGAAATTTATACACTGGTAAAGAATTGGCAGCTGAATTGGCAAGAATTCGGCAACGAGTAGATAATATCGAAGTCTTGACAGCAGATATTGTCATAAACCTCTTACTTTCCTACAGAGATATCCAGGTGAGAAGATGCTTACAGGAAGTTGTTCTTCATGTAGCATGTTGAAGGAATAAGGAAGAGTTATCATCACATTTCAGTTAGTTGAGAGATCATTCAGGTCACTACATGTAATTTTTTTATTGCCTTTTCTAAGCTCTCCATCCTGAGAATTTATGATGAATGGAAAAGACTCCTATGAGTTAGCCATCCTTGATTATGTAATGAAGTACTTGCATGGTAAAGGTCCAAGTTTTTTCTCCAGAAGAACAAAAAGAAAAATCTGTGTACATAGCTAACCTGTGGACAACCTATACTAATTTATTACCCTCAGACAGACCTATCAGACAATAAGTGAAAGTTTTTTTGTGGAAAATAGCAGAAGTGGGAGGGAGAGCTTTCTGGACATAGCTCTTACTCCTTGGAATTCTGTTGCTTGAAATTGATAGTACTAGATCTGACTAGCCAGGACCAAGAAATATGCAACTGATTAATTATAAAAATAACTTTAAAAATTTCTCATGTAAAACACACCAATGTGCCATTTAATTTTATTGACATGTCTTAAAATTTTTTAAATATGGTAAATAGAAGGCAATCCTCTTTGAGTTGGGAATTTGTTTTTAGATTTTTGTATAGTAGAATCTAAGTGACTTCTAGTTTCTTATTCCCACCCAGCCTTTCAGGCCCAAGTAAAGTTTCATGAGAACAACAGAAATTAATGTACATGTAGAGGTGTGGTATTTCAGATCCCAAGACTAGGGGAGCTTGAAATGACATCATCTTGTTACTTATAAGAGAGGTTCAATCATTTGCTCCATGTCCTTGATATTTTGAAAATTCTTTCTTTGAAAGTGATAGGACATCATGCCAGGAATCTGGCTCCATAGGAGAGGCAAACCACCCATAGTTAGAAAATAGAGTGTTATCATGCTAATGGGGGCCAGTTGTGGTAACTCTATATTTTAAGGTTTTTACCTATATAATCCAAATTTCTTATTTAAGAAAAATCTATTTCTTTTTGGTTCTAGATTCTTCAAAGTAGTTCATGGATCCTAGTTCTCTTTTTAACACCCTTCTCGGATTTAGATATATGCTTGTCAAAAGTCCACTCATTGTCAGAACTTTCCTAGTGGATTAATTCTGTGTTATTCTTCTTTTGTTTGAAAGGACTATGATTCTATAGTGAAGCTGGTAGAGACCTTAGAAAAGCTGCCAACCTTTGATTTGGCTTCCCATCACCATGTGAAGTTTCATTATGCATTTGCACTGAATAGGTAAGAAGAAAAAGTTCTGTTCGCATTATGCTAACATACTATTTTATAACCTGCATTTTCTTCCTAGGATATGTTTTTGCTGTAGCATTGCAGCGACTCCCTATTAGAATGTAATATTAATATTTCTGCTTCAACCATATGAAATATTAGGAAGCATATGCATTCTGTTTTTTTATTTTTTTGACAGTAAAAAAGAGCCCCTACAGTTTATATATTTAAATTCTTTATTTTTGTTTTGTTTTGTTTATTTTTTATCATATTCTGTTAGACACCATACAGTACATCATTAGTTTTTTGATGTAGTGTTCCATGATTCATTTTTTGCATATAATATGCAGTGTTCATTACAACATGTGACCTCCTTAATTCCCATTCCCCCCACCCGGGTGCCTCCCCTCTGAAACCCTCAGTTTGTTTCCCAGAGTCTATAGTCTCTCATGGTTTGTCTCCCCCACTGATTCCCCCCCCCTTCAGTTTTCCCTTCCTTCCTCTAATGTCCTCCATGCTACTCCTTAAATTCTTAAAATTCTTTTTTTCTCTGAGTTTGTATTTGCTATTTATACTTGCTTAGAATTTTTTAAATTGCACAAATACGATGTTATTTTTAGGCAAATATGCTCAACCCCAAATGGTTCTTTACTTAAAAATTTACAAAGTAGGGGGTCATCTGGGTCGCTCGGTTCGTTAAGTGTCAGACTCTTGGTTTTGGCTGCAGTCATGACCTCGGGGTCATGGGATCAATTTCAGCGTCAGGCTCTGTGCTGAGTGCAGAGTCTGCTTAAGACTATCCCTCTCTCCCTCTGCCCCTTCCCCTCTGCCCCAACTCTCTCTCTCCCATAAACAAATAAATCTTTAAAAAAAATTTACTAAGTAGGGTAATGGTAGTTATGTCTAGGTGAACATATTCCTAACCAGAGAATATTTTCATTTTCACTGCCCTGAACATATCTAATTACAATCAGAACTCCATTGGCCACATCTTAGGGCATGTATCCAGAAATCTGCTAAGACTCGCATGAAGGCTGCTACTTCCAGTCCTGCCTGTGAGCCTTCTGTCCACATCATGGCACATATGTCAGTGCCACGTCCTACCCAGAGTTACAAAGGAGGCCGGCCATGCTCAGAGAGGCATGGAGAGGCCCGAAGCACTGAGCTGTCCAAAGCTTGTTAGTTGTGCTGCTGTCTTCCCTGGTGGCGAGTCAAATATATATATAGTTGCTACAACTAAAGAGAATGAGTGAAAGAGAAAGGGAGGGACGTCATGTCTCTGGACCACTTGCTGTGTGTCCCTTAAGGCTTGATTATTTTACGGATGAGGAAGCTGAAGCTTGGGGACATTGAATTGCTTTTCTTCAGAACCCATAGTTAGCAAGCCATAAAACTGAGGCTCAAACCTGGATCTGTCCCATACTGATGTCTTTGCTCTTCATCACTAGGTCCTCCTGCCTCCGTCTGCAGAGAAAGAAGTCAGCACACTATTCAGTGAGAGATTCTCTCTTTCCTCCTTTATCCTTGCTAACTTTATCAATAAGTGTAGAATGGAAGTATATTTCATTTCCCCATTTATTAAACATCTTTTTCTTTAGATTTGACAGAGTGAGATGAGACCTCCAGAGATTACCAGCTCCAGCTGGCTCTCAGATAAATCTTTCTTGAAAGACAGAATGGAATATGTTCTTTTTTATGAAATGAAAAATCGAAGTCCATAGAACCTCTTAGATTTTTCTTTGTGTTTTATCCTTACCTTTCCTAAAATACAGTATGATGAATTGATAAACATATTTGTATAAAGGGTTATTATAAGCTCAAGGTATTTAGGACAAAGTGTAAAAAGGTATTTTATAGACCAGACGTATTTGAAGTCATAGTGGAGAAGAGAAATAACTCTATGTAGCAGCTTTATTGAAATATAATTCATATATCATACAATTCACCCATTTAAGGTATACAATTTAATGGTTTTTTAATATAGTAACAGAATTGTATGACCATCAACACAATATGACATTTTCATCTCCTTAAAAGGAAACCCATTAGCAGTCACTCTCCCCTTGCCCCCCAGATCTCCCAGACCTAGGCAACCACTAATCTATTTTTGGTCTCTAGATTTGCCTATTCTGGACATTTCATATAAATGGAATCATATTATATGTAATCTTTTGCGACTGTCTTCTTTCACTTAGCATAATGTTCTTAAGGTCCAAGAAATAATTTTTAAGAGAATTTTTTTAAAGATTTTATTTATGGGGCTCCTGGGTGGCTCAGTGGGTTAAGCCTCTACCTTCGGCTCAGGTCATGGTCCCAGGGTCCTGGGATCGAGCCCTGCATGGGGCTCTCTGCTCAGCAAGGAGCCTGCTTCCTCCTCTCGCTCTGCCTGCCTCTCTGCCTACTTGTGATCTCTCTCTGTCAAATAAGCAAAAATTTAAAAAATCTTTATTTATTCGTCAGAGACTGTGCACACGTGCACATGTGAGCAAGCAGAAATGGGGGAGCAGCAGGCAGAGGGAGAAGCAGGTTCCCTGCTGAGCAAAGCACCTGATGCAAGACTTAGTCCCAGGACCCTGGGATCATGACCTGAGCTGAAGGCAGACACTTAACCAACTGAGCCACCCAGGCTTCCCTTTAAGAGAATTTTTATCTGGTTTTGAGAATGAACTACACATATTTGCTATTTTAAAATGACCTACCTAAAGCATCTTCCTTAGATCATCATCTGATCACACATGGGCATTGGGCAACTCTTGGCTTAAGGTTGGTTTGTTGGTATTGTCTGTGAATAAGTTTGTACAGTGTTTTGGAGCAAAAGCCGTTGAAACCTAAAGTCAGGGTTTGGTCCTTGTCTGGATTGGTCAGCTGCCCCATGTAAGGCCACAGACTGCATTCCTAATTGTACTTCATGCCCTTGAACGTATGAACCATGAACCTATGCACTGCAAAATTAGAAGGACTATATAGATGGGTTAATGCAAACCTATCACCATCATCAGGAAAGCAGCTCAAAAGTGATCCTTGTTAAATCCAGTAGATATGCAATAGGAGGAAAAGACAAAAAGGCTTAGGACAGAGCTTTACAGGGGACTCTCAAAATCTATGGTTGTCTTTATCCTGCCAGACTTCACTAGTGTGAATCAAAATATCAAGCAGAGTTTTAAAAAGGCCTACATTGCTTCTGTGATCTATGTTGAAACAGTGATATTTTTTCTCCCCCACCTTAGGAGAAATCTCCCTGGAGATAGAGCCAAAGCTCTTGATGTTATGATCCCACTGGTGCAAAGTGAAGGCCAGGTTGCCTCCGATATGTATTGCCTAGTTGGTCGAATCTACAAAGACATGTTTTTGGACTCTAATTTCTTGGACACTGAAAGTAGAGACCATGGAGCTTCTTGGTGAGTGTATCAGATAATATACTTGATAAATCCATGACATGAAAAAAAGGGCTTACAGATGGGAGTGCTAAATTATTGTTATCCTGTAGATTGCATATTACGAGTAAATCTTAAAGTTTATAACTTCAGTAAACAACTTTCATGAAATTCATTTGATATGGTAGAGTGCATTGGGGTAAGTTGGATGAAAGATACTTTGAGAAAGTAACATTTTAAAGAGATATTCTAAAATATAGAGTATAGCAACAAAAATATCATTTTTGGAGAAGTTGATAGAAAGACATGAAGGAATTCTAGAATGTATGAAAAAATATACCAAATTTGTGGATGAGAAGATTTAATATTTTAAAGATGTTAGTTCTCCCCAACAGGGCTTTCATGTAACATGATAAATTGATTCTAAAATTTATTTGAAAAATACAAAGGGCCAAGAAAAGGCAAAGCAATCTTGGAGAACAAAGTGGAAGGACTTGCTCTACCAGATAACAAGACCTACTATAAAGATGTAATAATTAAGATATTGCAATATGAGTGTAGGCATAGACAAACACTGGAACAGAAGAGAGAGCCTGGAACAGACTGATATGTTTATGAGACTAGATTTATGACAGTGCACTTCATGGATCAGAGTGGAAAGGGTGGACTCTTCAGGAATGGGACTGGGAAAATTTGTTCATCTGCTCATAAAAATAAAATGAAATTGTATTTCTACTTTAAGCCATGTACAAGAAATGAAATTCCAAGTGAATTAAAGACAAAAATATTTTTTTAAATACTTCAGAAAAAAAACTTTTAGAATAAAATATACAAGTTGACCTTGGGATAGGAAAGAATTTCTTAAACAAGGCTTAAAAATACCATGAATCATAAAAAGAACAGATTGGGAAATGAGAGTACATCAAGATTTGCTTCTGTTCATCAAGGTTCTGCCTTTTGGAAATGGCAGAGTGGGTTCTATTGCCTAATTTTAGGCAATAGAAAATCCAGTTTATAATTGTTAAAATTGCCCAATTTTAACAATTATAAACTGGAAAAACACTTAAGAAGGAAAACCATTTGAAAGCACTGGAGAGTGACTAAAAGTGGTCAGAAACTGGAGAAATTTTTGTTCTTGGGTGAAGGGAACCACACTGGGTAAGATTCACATTTTTCTCTTGGGGGGCATTCTCCAATCTGCAAGCCCAAGGATAGAGAGAACTCGAGAAGAAAATCAGAGTCTCACTGGTCAGAGGGCTTAGTTTTAGGCAGCCAGAGTGCCTGGAGATTGAGTGAGATACCACCTACATGAAGGATCCACAAAGAGAGGGCCCCAAAATCTGTGTATAAACTCTTGTTCAATCCTCAGCTGCCCCTGGCATGTGTGAGTTTTACCCTAGGAGCCCAGGTGGAACACAGTAGCTAGAAGCTTAGAGAGCTGAACAGAAATTTCAGCAACTGCCCAGTGTAGGAGAGACAGACTTTGGAATTTGAACCTGAAGTTAGAAGGGCTTCATGAGCAATCTGAGCTTTCCACTGAAGGTCCCGAAGGGCCACAGCATAGGAATAAAAAACTACATCCCAGGACTAAAGAAGTGCACTAAAAATTAAGAGCAAAACGATACAGAGCCACTCTAAGAAAACCAAAAACCATGCCCCTACATGATCAAGGTAAACTACCAACAATTTATTTGCCTGTTAGAGTAAGACCAAATACTCTTTAAGAGGAGTATAACAGAAACCAAACTCTACAACATAGCATCCAAAATGTCTAGTACACCATTAGAAACTACTAAATTTATAAAGAAATAGTTAAGTGTGACAATATCAATTGTTGGCAAGGATGTTAGAGGAAAGGTAGTCTCTCCTGGCTGTGGCAGAAATTTTTATGACCACTTAAAGATTTTGGTAATATCAAGGCATGTTGACAGCTAGCCTAATCTAGATCCAGCAGATCTACTTATATACTTTAGAGAAATTCTTAAAGTTCTTCTGTATAAAACTTCTGACATAAAAAAAAAAAAATCTTTAGGGCGCCTGGGTGGCTCAGTTGGTTGAGCAACTGCCTTCGGTTCAGGTCATGATCCCGGACTTCTAGGATCGAGTCCCACATCGGGCTCCCAGCTCCTTGGGGAGTCTGCTTTTCCCTCTGACCTTCTCCTCTCTCATGCTCTCTCTCACTCATTCTCCCTCAAATAAATAAAATCTTTAAAAAAAAAATCTTTAAAAAAAGTTGAGCAAGGGGTGCCTGGGTGGCTCAGTGGGTTAAACTCTTTGCCTTTGGCTCAGGTCGTGGTCTCAGCGTCCTGGGATCGAGCCAGGCAACAGGCTCTTTGCTCAGCGGGGAGCCTGCTTCCCCCTCTCTCTCTGCCTGCCTCTCTGCCTAGTTGTGATCTCTCCCTCTGTCAAATAAATAAATAAAACCTTAAAAAAAAAGTTGAGCAAAATCAGCAAATGGCAGAAGATCCATGGAGTACAATATCATTCATGGGAACTTTAAAAGCAATCATACACACCTAGTAAAGGTATATATGCATGAGTGCACATCATAAATTCTCAGTTCAGTATACTGGTTACCAGTGGGGATAAAGGAGTAGAAGGGAGGGATTCACATACAGCTGTAAGAATATTTACAACATTCCCTTTTTTAGCGGAAGAGTGGGTATGTGGGAGTGTTGCTTATATTATTTTTCTGTATTTCTTAATATTCCTAAACTATTCTCTAATTTAAATGTATACATTAAAAGAGATTGGCTTACCTCAGGAATTCCTCAGTGATAGCCATAAAATCTTTTTAAGTTGTGAAAGGGAATCTTAATTTTCAAAATCTTGTATCGTTTTAGCCACTGAACCGGGGACTGAAATTGGGATAATGGGTTACAACTGGGGAGGAAAACTTGGGGACAGTGATTTTCTGGATCCTCATGGAAAACTTTGGTTTGGACTTTTAAATTTGCATTACAAATTTTTAGTATAATCCAGAGAGTTTTATGGTTTCTCTTAACCAAGTTTTTTTTTTCCTGCTGTTACAAAAGAGGAATGCAACTATGCAGCCTTTGTATTACCAGATTTACACTTTAAGAAAATTCTGAGTTGTAGGAGAATTAGAATCTTGTGTCAGTAAAAATGCTCTGATATGGTTGTGATAATGATATGCATGGGTCGTCTTCACAAACCTAAGTTTCATGGTCAGTGAAATCAAATGGAAAACACCTCCTATGAAGTTAGCGCATGTCGTGCACAGGAATAAAATAAAGCATTTCCCTATTTGAAAATCAAGCAGTTTAGACTACTGTGAGCTTTCAAGACCACATAAAGTTCAGTTAAGTTAAGGAACAGAGTTTTTTCCAGTTGTGTATTGTTTTAATTTTCTGTACTTCAAGATTCTGACTCCTTTCTTATACCTAATTCCCTTTTAGCTGAGGACTATTAACAGTCTCTCAAAAGAGCTTTGTGTCAAGGTCTTTGGGTCAAATTGAAGATGTCAGAATTTTTATGATTTCATTTTAAGCTGTCCATTAATTTTCTAGTAAGAACAAGGAAGGCTGTTAGAGATCAAAGCCTTTTAATGGTAGGCCCCCTAGGAGTTGATCTTGTGTCACTCACAAACTTATTTGGTATTAAAATAATGTCACTTTTACTGTAGATTAGCTGTCCATAACCTGCCATTACGGTTGTGTATATCCATATATATCCGTTTGTTCCAAGAGTTGCTAAGAAGTTACCCCCCACCTCCCTTTTTAAATATGGTTGTTGGTTTTTGGGGGTTTTTTTCCCCCACACCCTCACACTTGTAAAGCTTCTTCGGTATTTCTTAATGTTTTGATCCAACTCCCACGGTGCTGCAAACACACTCATTCATGTTGGTGTGTTGGCATCGTCCCTAACCTCCCTTCCTGTTCGAGCTGAGCTGTGAAAGCACATTGTCAAGGTGCTGACACAAGAGGGTGTCCCTGAGGTTATGAGATATCCTGCCAGATTTACCCAGGATTATATATGTCCTGAGTCATGGGTCCCACAGGGATGTTTCCACTGACTTTGTCTGAGTCGTCATCTCTCTGAGTTTTCACTTGTCAGATGCTGGTGCGAGGCCAAGGAGAGAGATGTCATGGCAGGTAAGTCTGTCCGTCAAGGCATCTTTCCATGGACATTTTCCATGGCCTGAATCATTTTTTGCTGGGTTGCAGAGACAGTGATGTACTGACCACGGAAAATTTAAGGACAGGAACTTTCACTCAATAGTATAAGAGCCCCAAGCACTTGTCATTCGAGTGGCTCATCAAGCTCTTTCTTCCAGTTTCCCATTTTAACACCTTTGATGAGTTTAGGGTTCTGCTCCGTGCCAGAGGGAGAACATGTTGCCCCCCTCTGAGCATGGAACCTGGTACAGGAGCTGTGGCGAGGCGTTGTTTTACACCTGGGTGCATCTATTTTTCTGAGATCTTTTCCTGGGGGTTCAGAATACAAAAGAAGGAAATGAGAAAAAAGTTTATGGTCTCAATTTTTTTTTTTAAGTTTGCAGAATTGTGATACGTTGTTCAAATAATTTTTTTTTTCTCTTCTGCTAGAACAAACTTTGGTTGTTGAATCTTATCTGGGACAGAGGCCGAGTGGTTTGAATGAACACATCCTGCTGATTTAAGTATAAAAAAAGACTAGTTCTCAGACATTTGATGTTTTTCATTGTCACTTCCTTCGTTATTTTTGTCCACTGAAGCTCTTGAGGCTGGCTAAAATAATGCTGTTTTTTTTCTATACTTAAATTTCTATAATCCATTTAGGGTAGGAAAAACGCCTTTTTGACCTTTCCATAATTAAACTGAGTTTAGCTCTTAGTCATGAAGAGGTTGTCACTTTTTATCATAGCTATTCAACATACAGGTAAATCTAAGTTGAAGAAGGCAGTAATTGTGTGGGTCACAGGCTCTGGTTAGAGGATGTTTGGAGCTGCGAGAGGATATCACACAAGACGAGACAGTGACACTGGGGGAATACTCTGCTTACAAAGTAGGAAATATTGTGACCCCAAAGCCTAGACTCACATCCTAAAAAGAGGCCACAGAGTTTCTGAAGTGACAGACTTAACTAGAATGGCCCAAGGAAATACTGTGTACTGTGACTTGGAGAGCCATGGAAAATTCATTGTGAAGATTATCTCCACGATTCCTTTGTTAACCTACTCTAACAAAGAAGTAACCACGAAACAGTCATGCTGAATTCCCATGGAGAGTGGCTTACTTAGAACATTTTGTTATGTGCAGTATTTGTTCAGTCGGTGGAAATAATTAATCAATCCCTTCAACTTTGGAGTTGACACAAGGTTTCTGTATATGCTGTTAGCTGTTGCAGACTTAGAAGCACCTTGTACAGAAAGCAATGCTGACATTTTTTCCTCCCACTTTACAACCAAGGCCATTGAAACTGGAAGAACTTAAGTGAATTTTTTGATGTGCTGTTACCAATAAAATCTCAAATCTAATTTTTCAGATTCAGTTTTGTTTTTACTACATCCAAGGCTCTCTTTCCTAGAATTTTTAGGAACAGATATTTCCGGGAATGTCTATACTGTTTTGTGGAAGAGGACTTTTGGGAGACTGATGTGAGATAAATACTGAGTCAACACTTAGAAACAGTGTGATCTTAGAAAAGATACCCTTTAGAAAATTCCATTTTCTTTTTTTTTTTTAAGATTTTATTTATTTATTTGACAGACAGAGATCACAAGTAGGCAGAGAGGCAGGCAGAGAGAGAGAGGAGGAAGCAGGTTCCCTGCTGAGCAGAGAGCCCCATGTGGGGCTCAATCCCAGGACACTGGGATCATAACCCGAGCTGAAGGCACAGGCTTTAACCCACTGAGCCACCCAGGCGCCTCAGAAAATTCCATTTTCTTAAAAAATAAGGATAATATTTACCTACAGGAATTGGAATGCTCTTAGCATCTTATAAGTAGCAGAATACCTTACTCCGATGGGCTTCAACAGTAAGACAGTGTATTGAAGTTCAAAAGTGAGGCTGGGTCTGAGTAGGTTGAGTCAAAAGCTTAAAAGTAGCAGCGGAGGTCTGTTCCCTCATTATTGCTGTCGGTGGCTCTGCCCTTGGGCTGGCTTTCTTAGGCTTGCAAAGTGGCCGTGGTCGTTCCAGGAATCAATCCAGTTTAGCTACACCACGGTCTGGAGAGGAAATGGATCTTAGATCTGGGAAAGCACGCTCACAAAAAACCTACCCCAGACTTTCCTTACTTCTTCTTTATGCTTCTAGTATTCCATCATCAGCCCAATACTGCACAAATCACTGGGAGGGAGGACAGGATTGTTACAACTCCAACTGGCTTAAACTTACTGTTTTGGGAGGAATAAATGCTCTGTTGTGATAATTAAAAGAAGCAGGGTATGTTAAAGTCCTAGAATTTAGTAGGCACCTAGTACTATAGTTTTAGTGTAGAATATGTGAAAATATTTTGTATTTCTTTATATATTGTTACATTTATCCACATTCAACATGAACACGAACTAGATGAAGTTTCCCTTTTCCTAAAATATTTCCATGTTTTCTTTCTGTTCTTCCTGCCTCTAGCTGAACACGTAGTTGATGAGGGAAAAATTAGAGTTTGTATAGTTTTTACATGGGCCTTATTTAAATTTCATGTACCAGAGCTGTTGTGGGGTACGGTAGATAGGCCATGCATGTTTGCAATTGTATTTGGTTTTAGACATGATGGCATTCTCATTCTTAAGGGGAGATACGAAGTCATTTTCAGAAATTTGAAAGGAAATTAGGTGCCTGTACAATATTAATGTAATCATGTCTCTTCTGTTGTAATGCCAAAAAAGGTCCATAACCAGGAAATTGAAAGCATTCAGCCTGCTTTTAGCATTAATAAGTTCGTTTTTCCATAGTAACTTGCAAGAGGACAGACAGCTTTGCCTTATCAACTAATTTTCTTTGACGTCAGTGACAGTGCTATTCAAACACTAATGTGTGCCTAATAACTACTTAGTTTTTACATTATTAATAGGGTTGGCTTTACTTTGGGAGAGTTATGTAACAAGCCAATCGACCTACAAATAGAGACCAATGCCTATTTTCCATTTGCCAGATTAGCCCTTTTTATCATTTTCTTGGCTTAGAGCTATCTTTCTCTGTGTTATCTCCATTTCCACTACCGTCTTTGTCCCCCAGAGTTTTATCTCACCATTCCCCTGACATCATTTTTATCAGTCCTTTATTGTGTCTGTTAGGTGAGTTTCCAAATTTTAGATGATTTTTTAAAATTTTATATATTTATTTGAGAGAGAGAGAGAGCACAGCAGAGGGAGAAGGAGAAACAGGCTCCCCGCTGAGCAAGGAGCCTGATGTAGGGCTCAATCCCTGGAGCCTGGGACCATGACCTGAGGTGAAAGCATACATTTAATTGACTGAGCCACCCAGGAACACCCCTCCCACTATTTTTTTTTTTTAAGAATTCAAAGCCTGAAGAGTTCATAGTAATGCAGCATGACCCCTAGCTCATTGATGTTCAGATGTAGAGGGCTCCTGAGGGACCAGCAGCTCCAGGATGACCTGGACACCCGGGTAGAACATACACTGTACCCACAGTTGCTTTATTTATTTAATTTTTAAAAAAGATTTTATTTATTTATTTGACACAGAGAGAGAGATCACAAGTAGGCAGAGCAGCAGGCAGAGAGAGAGAGAGGGGAACTAGGCTCCCTCCTGAGCAGAGAGCCCGATGCAGGGCTCGATCCCAGGACCTTAAGATCATGACCTGAGCCAAAGGCAGAGGCTTTAACCCACTGAGCCACCCAGGTGCCCTCACAGTTGCTTTATAAGCTAGCACTGGTAAATTGGTTGCATGCCTTGGCCTTGCTTTAATGTCACACCCAGCAAACGATAGCTTGGATGAAGCTCTGTTATGGCCTAACCAAGTTGAAATCCAGGAATGGTAGTATTCAGGTTGTCGCTGTGGAGGTTCCTAATTGCAGCTAACAAGTACTCAGCACCTAAGGAGGGCAACTAAGGCTTGCTTTATGTAACTCAGTTGTCAGAGGGTTGAGTGAGAAAACTAGATGTTTGCCAAGCATTATGCTGGAAAGGAAGGAGAACGTGGAAGAATAGGGCTGATTTCACTCAGTGAATTAAAGCGATTGTTTCCAAGCCTGGCTGAACATCACAGTTGTTTGTGGAATTTTTCAACTATGTGGATGGAGTTCTTTGCCCCTGGAGATTCTGCATAGTGAGTCCATGTTATTGAATAGATTAACCACAATTGATAATATGCTTATTCTCTTTTTAGTAAAGGTTAGGTTTTCTCCATATTTTGCTGTCACTCCCTTCCTCCTAAATCTTCACTGTTCTTCACATCTTTAAAGATTAAGTTTAAAACCCTGATCCCACTTTTATCTGCCCTTCAGAGCTTTCCCAGATATGTCTCCTCCCATCTTCTCAGCCTTCTTAGAATATGGGGTTTACATTTTAATTTGAGAGAATTGGCAGTTACTGGAAGGGTAAGTTTAGATTGGTCATAAACATGTGAAAACAGTTCATTCTCAAGAGCAGTTGAATAAGTACATGTTAAATCCCAAGCTAGGCTTTCTTGCTGTTATCAATTGGCAAAGATGAAAAGAGATGAGCGTACTCTATTTCGGCATGAATGGTATGGAAAGGTCTCTCTCCTACACTGCTCCTAGGAAAGTGAATTGGTAAGATCTTTGTGGAAAGCAATTTGGCATTATGCATCAAAAGCCTTGACATACTTCATGTTCTTTAATTTTTTTTTAAGATTTTTTTTATTTATCTCTTTGAAAGACAGAGATCACAAGTAGTCAGAGAGGCAGGCGCAGAGAGAGGGGGAAGCAGGCTCCTCACTGAGCAGAGAGCCCGATGTGGGGCTCGATCCCAGGACTGGGATCATGACCTGAGCCGAAGGCAGAGGCCTTAACCACTGAGCCACCCAGGCGCCCCTCATGTTCTTTAATCCAGTTATGTCCTTTGGAAACTATCCTGAAGAAACAGCAGATACAGAAACAAAGATGTGTTTGCAGCAGTGTTTATGACACTGAATTTTATGGTAACAAAAAATTGGAAGAAACCTAAATGTCCAACCATTGGCGAAACTGATAAAAGAAGGATATCCTCCCCATCTGATGGACTATCACTCATTCAAAATTGTGGTGATGGGTTTTGGTGATAAAATATAGGTACCATAAAACTTACCAGTTTAACTGTTTGAAGTCTAGTTCAATAGCATTAAGTACATCTGGCTTGCTTTGCAACCATCGCCACTCTCCATCCACAACACTTCTCATCTTACAAAACTCAAACTCTATACCCATTAGACAACTTCCCAATTTCCCCTCTTCCCAGCCCCTGGCGACCAGCATTCTACTTTCTGTCTTTGTGAATTTGACTACTCTAGGTATTTCATATAAGTGGAATTATATGGCATTTAAGGCAGACTAATACTCTATTTTATGTATACACCATATTATATTTATCCATTCATCCGTTGATGGACATCTGTCTTGTTGTCAACCTCTGGGCCATTGTGAATAATGCAGCTATGAACACTGGTGTACAGATATCTGAGTTTCTTGCTTTCAGTTATTTTGGGTATAGACCCAGAAGAAAATGGTGGTTTAAAAAAAATTGATAGTAACATGCGTCATGCCATCCAATCAAAATTTTAAAACAGATTATAAAAATAACACGATTCTCTTTTTTTGGGGGGAAAAAATGTCTGTGAAGAGGAAAAGGACTGGAAGAAGATAATTAGAATTTGGGGTTGTTTTATTTTCTTCCAACTTTTCTGTATAATAAGGATCATATGCAAATAAGTAGTTTGAAATGAAGAGAAAGTCTCCCCCCCATCTAAATTGATGGAGTGATTTAGCACTAGTTTTCTTCTTATGCTGTCCTGCTTTGTCTGTGAGTTATTTTATGAGTGATAATTTAAGAAATATCCCTAGAGATGCAAAGCATCATGAAATTCTAATTTAATTACTTTTATGTCTCCCAGAAAGAATCACAGCTGTTATATCACAAAGCAAGAAAAATGACAGCTAAATAGAGAGAACTTGACTTGAGCTCAGTTTCTTCTTTGATAGAAAGTAGATGCTCTCTAGCTAGAAATAATAAACTCAAGAATATTTCCTTTATTCTTGACTTTGTTGAACATCTCAGTGCAGATGCAAAAAATGAGCTGTCTTTGTTCTAAAGACTTCATTACTCACTTCATAAAAGTACTTGCCTCTTTTAGAGCTAGTTTGCAATCAGGTGACAAATACAGTTGCTAATAATAAGGCAGCCTTGAACAAAAATCTCTTGCTTTGGAAGCTCGACTAAGAAGTTTGCATCTTTTCAATGTAATAATGAATTGAAGGATGCAAAGTACTTACTTTTTCCAGTAAACATTTAGTATTAAAGTAGGGAAAAAATCAACAGTAGTGGACATAACTTCATACAGTTACTCAAATGTAGTCACTAGAATTCTCTTAAGATGTGAATATCTAATTTCATCCTCGAGATTTCTTTATTTCATGAAGTCATCTTTAGTTTAGCTTCCTCACCTCTGGCGATTTTATTTCTCTATAGATAGCTTTACACTATTAATCATTGTTTATAGATTTCTTTATGTAAGGACTAACATTCACATTCGTTTATCCTCTTGCCAGTTAAATGGTGAAGTTTTCAACAACATAAAACTTCTTTGGGGGTTTTTATGGGCACATTCAGCAGTATTGCTATATCATTCTTTTAAAAATATTAGTCTCTAATAAGATCAATCAAATATATTTTGTGACAAAATATATATCAAGAGTATATCAATAGCTGTTTCTGTTGTACGTGGAATATAAACTTTATCCTTGATGTAAAAGCAGTTCTTCCTGCTTTTATTTGTCATAATCTTTCCCATTTCACCCAACTCCCTTTAACTAAAACACAAAAACAAAACAAAGCAAAAAAAAACCAGAAAGTAATGAAAAAGGACTAAAATTTTTTTGAACATACACCAAAGGATAAAGCAGGGTGATACCAAGAGCTCAGCTTTGGAATGGAACAGAATTGGGTCAAGTTCCTCCTGTACCATTTCTAATGTGCATGACTTAATATGTCCAGTCTTTAGTGTCCTGATCAGTAACCTTGAGAGAATCCTCTCTGCCTTAAAGAATTGTCAGAATTAGAAATACTATGCTTGAAGCGTCTAATGCAATCCTTTGTACCTAGTAGGTGCTCAGTAATGAGAGGTAGCTATTACTAGTGTGTCTGTTTGGTATTGTTACTATTTGGTATTAATCACAGCTTTCTTGGATGGAGAATATCATCTGTGTTATGTCATACTATTGTTAGAAATATCCTATCCCTGTTCATAGGTAGGCGATCTGTCCCACCCATGACACCAGGTTTGTGTGTATGTCTTGCTTGTTGCTTGTTATCAGCAGAAGCTTTAAAATCCATGTTGTGGTTGTGCTGTGTATATTTTTCCTTGGTCATTTTTCCTGGGGAAAACTGCTCCTGCAGGCTGAGTCCCAGAAAGAAAACAATGTGGAGCAAAGCTGAGCCAACTAATGTAGAAATGTGGCATGAACAGGCATTGCTAGTTCCTAGGATTTGCAGTTGTTTGATATTGTGACACACTTACCCTAAAATGACTGCTACACCACCTTCAGCTAAAATGGATGCTTTTGTTCTTTCAACATCTATATGTTGACATCTATATTTTAAGGTTATTTTAGCATCTGCATTTTAACAGTAATTTATCAAGTTTGAGTCTTAAAAAAGAAAACCAATGAAATGATAAAATATGTTTGGAAAATTAGCATCAAGGAGGTAGAGAATACAAATATGCCCATTGTAAGGACCAACATGCTTGGTATAACTGACCTCCAAGTCAATAGGTATTTTAGTAGAGCATGAAAAACGAATCATATGCTACTTCTTCAGAAGAAACTGTACACGCCCTAGGAATAAATTAAAGGAATTTCTCATATAAGATAGTAGACAACAGTGTAAGCTATATAAACAGTATCCTCAGTATTTTATGAAACAGTGAATTTCAGCAACTTTAAAATGTAATTTGGTGAAGGGGATATGCAATGCATTAATTTAATGTGGTCAAAGGATGTAGCTTTTTGGGCATATGGTTTTTATCAAAGTCAGGGTTTAGACTACTGAAGAAAGTAAATAGATACTTGAGTCTTCTATGAACCACTGTATTTATCACTTGTCTCAGCTTGGTAATTGGTAAGAAATGGATGCAGACTTTCTTCATTCAGCAAGTAATTCATATTCACCTGCAATGTGTCAGGCATCCTGATGATTTAGGCATTGAAGATTCAGTGGCCAACGGGACTGACAAGGTCCCTGCTCTCATGGAGCTTGCAGTCTGTTGGGGGAGACAGATGATAGAATAAAAAGTAATTTCAGATTGTTATAAATTCTATAACAGATATAGAACTACGCAGTTTTCTTTTTTTTTTTCTCTTAAATCATGTTACTATGTGGTTTTCAGGAAAATTTTCCATTTTACCTAAATTACCATAGTTATCGGCATTAAGTTATTCTGAATATCATTTTACTTTTAAGGATTTTGTTTTTGGGGCATCTAGGTGGCTCAGTCAGTTAAGCGTCTGCCTTAGGCTCAGGTCATGATCCTAGGGTCTTGGGATGGAGCCTAGCATCAGGCTTCCTGCTCAGCAGGGAGTCTCCTTCTCCATCTGCCCCTCCCACCTGCTCATGTTTGCGCTCTCTCTCTCTCTCTCTGAAAATAAATAAATCTTTAGAAAATTAAATTTAAAAATATTTTAAAACCTTATAAAAACATAATTTATTTTTAAGTAATCTCTGCACCCAATGTCGGGGCTTGAACTCACAACCCCCAGATCAAGAGTCACATGCTCTCCCAACTAAGCCAGCTGGGCACTCGTCCTTTTCATTTCTTTTTAATACTAACAGGACCTGTACTAATGTCCTCCTTTTGGATTCCTAGTAGTGTAGCATAAGAGTAGTTTATATTCTCTCTCTCTCTCTCCTCTCTCTCTTGTTGTCTGATGAGCGGTTTGCCTTGGAGTTTATCATTTTATTAATCTTCTCATGCAGAACCAACTTTTGGCACTGCTGATTTTTTTAATTACGCTTTTTATTTCATTAGTTTCTGTTCTTTCCTTTATTATATCTTTCCTTCTACTTTGGGGATAATATGCTATAATTTTTCTAGATGGGAGCTTATGGCATTGATTTTTCAACCTTGCTCTTTTTCCAACATATGCATTTAAAGGTATAAATTATTCTACATCCTAGAAATTTTGATATATTGAACTTTCAGTACTGTTCAGCTCAAATATCTTTTCATTATCAGCATGACTTTTCTTTGACTCCTGGGTTATTCAGAAGAAGGTTGCTCAATGTCCAAACATATCTTTCTTTCTTATTCTTTAGTTCAATTCTATTGCAGTGAGAGAATACACTCTGCATTATTTTAGTTCTTTGAAATTTGTTGATAAGTGCCTTGTGACCCAGGATATGGTGCACTGTTGTTGGATGTAGTGTTCCACATAAGTCAGTTAGATTACCTTGGTTAATCTTGTTATTCCAGTCTTCCATATCCTCATTAATATTTTTGTCTGCTTGTTTGATCATCACTGAGAGAAGTGTTTTAAAATCTCCAGCTATAAATATAATTTTTTTATCTAATTTTTAGTCCTGTCAATTTTTGCTTTTATGAATCCATGTTAATTGGTAAGTTTAGGATTATAAATTTTTTCATTCCCTTTTATTATTATGAAATGTCCCTCCTATGACTTGTAATAACTTTTGCCTTGGAAGTTTTTTATCTGATATTAATATATAATCACAACAAACTTCTTTCAGTTAATATTTGATCAATATATCTTTATGCATCATTTTACCTTCAACTTAACTGTGTCCTTATATTTAAAGTGTGTCTCTTAAATGTGTATAATTGAAATTGTCCTTTCCTTCCTTCTTTCCTCCCTCCCTTCCTTCCTTCCTTCCTTTGCTGTTGTTGTTCAGTCTAACTTGACAAAACTCTCTTATTTGTAGTGTTTGGGTCATTTATATTTGTTGTGATAACTGATTTTTGCAGTTATGTTTATCATCTTGCTATTTATTTTCTACTTGTTTCATTGTTCTTTTTTCTTTTAGTCTTCCATCCCCCCCTATTTTCTATTAATTTGATACTATATTTTATCTTCTATTAGCCCTTTATTAATACTTTTTATATTATTAGTTTAGTAGTTCCCTAGAGATTGCCATCTACATCCTTGACTTTTATAGTGTACCTTAAATTTGTACTATACCACCTCCTGAACAAGGAAAGAAAATTAGGGGAGTTTAAATAATCAAGTTTTTGAAATGTTAATATCTTTTATATACAGTCACCTATTTACCCTTTCTGATGTTCTTTCTTTCAGCAGTTCAGTGTTTCAACTGGAATTATTTTTCTTTAGTCTGAAGAAATACTTTTAGTATTTTGTGTAGTGTGAATCTGTTGGCAATTAATCCTCCCAGGTTTTGCTTGCTTGAGAGCATCTTTCTTATACTTTTTCTTTTTTCCTTTTATCACTCTAAAAATGTCATTGCATTATCTTTTGGCTTCCATAATTTGTATTGCTAAATCTGTTTTATTTTTCCTTTATGGGAATGTATCTTTTTCACTCTGGCTGATTTTAGGATTTTTCTGTGTCTTTGGTTTTTGCATTTAGACTGTGGTTATTTCATTTTATCCTAACTTGAAGTTTGCTGAGTTTCTTGAATTTGTGGGTTAATGTTTTCAACAGTTTGGTAGTATTTTTGGCCATTATGTCTTCAGATATTTCTTGTGTTCTGTATTCTCCCTTCTTTCTGGAGTAACAATAATACATATGTTGGATAGCTTAACTGTGTCCCATATGTCTCATGCTTTGTTGTGTTTTCCCCTTCTTTTTTTCTGTCTGCTTCCATTTAGGTACGTTGTATTGACCTATTCATTTCACCAACTCTGTCTTTTGCTCTGTCTAGTCTATTAAACCCATCCAAAGATTCCTTTTGATTCTTTTTTCTTAAGATTCCAACCCTCTATTGAAATTGTTTATCTTTTTATTCCTTTGTCTATCTTTTTCTTGATTTTTATCATATTTGTAATAATTAGTTTAAACTCCTTGTTTATAAACTCCAGCATCTGAATTATCTCTAAGTCAGCTACTCTTGTCTGTTTTTGCTCTTTTGTTTATTGATCACATTTTTCTGGCTTTTTGCATGTCTCATAGTTATTATATCCCATATATTTTCTATTTAAGAATTTTTAAGACTGAAGATGGTTTATTTTCTCTCACAGGAAGTTCTTACTTTCCGTTTTAGCCAGATAGGATAAGAAGATGATTACTTCAAAGAATGCAATTGAGTTGGGGCATCTGGGTAACACAGTTAATTAAGCTAAGACTCTTGGTTTTGGCTCAGGTCATGATCTCAGGGTCCTTAGATTGAGCCCACACAGGGTTCTGCATTCAGTACGGAGTCTGCTTATGATTCTTTCTCCCTTGGAGCTCCTGAGTGGTTCAGATGGTTACACCTCTGCCTTTGGCTCAGATCATGATCTCAGAGTCCTGGGATGAAGCCTCACATCTGGCTCCCAGCTGGCCCAGTGGGAATTCTGCCTCTCCCTCTCCCTCTGCCTCTCTCCCTGCTTGTGTGCTCTCTCTGTATCTCTCTCAAATGAATAAATACAATATTTTAAAAAAAATATTCCTTCTCCCTTGCCCTCTGCCCCTCTCCCTCCTCCTCAAATAAATAAATAAGTCTTTATGGAAAACTCCTTTTGCTAGTGGCACTTTACTTCTAAGTCCTGCCAGAATTGAAGAGATTTCACTCTGCCATCCCAGCCCTGCCTCATCTCCCAGCTGCCTATACAACCCAGCATTCAGCAAATGCCCTGTGGAGAGGTTCCTCCAGGTTTCATTCCATCATGCCAACCCATGCAACTATCAAGGAAGTCCACTAGTTTCTCTTTTCCCTGGTAGAGTTTCAAATAGGAAGTTTCTCTGCCTATGCCAAGCCCGGCCCTCATCTTGTGGTCAGAATGAGCAAATGCCTCTGTAGAAGACAAAGCAATTCAGCTCATCTTGGAAGGGCACTTTCCCTCTCTGTATTTGAATGATGTTTTTAATTGTTGCTGCCATAGATCTCCAGTGTCTATAAAAATATATTTTTGATTATGTATCCTTTTCCACATAGTTGTTACAGCAGAAGTGATGGCTTCTAACTAGACTGCTACATCTAATTTGAAGCTTAAGTTCTCCCCCAGGCATTGAATAGTCTTCTATAATTTAAATGGTATATAGCTTTCAAACATTTAGAATACATTTTATTCCATATCATACTTTATAATATTGGAAATTTAGAGTAGTTTTTCAACTTACAACAAATATCCTTGTAACTGAATTTTTGATTACATATTTGATGCTTTTCCTTAGGAAAAATTCATTGATGTATAATTGTTGTGTCAACAGGTATGCCTAATTTTTTAAAATTTTACAATTTTGATATATACTGACAAATTTTAGTCAAGAAATACTGTACTAATTTACTTTGACAGTGTGTGAGAATTTTTAATTCCTGTGGGTGGTATATTAATAATATATGACAGGGTTTTATTTCTCTTTTAACACAGCCTACATGTTATCTTAATCTCCAGGAGAATCCAGAAAATGTTAAAACTTTCTCCTCAGTACTAAAGTCATTCTCATGGAATGCAATGAATCCTAGAAAAACAAATTATTAATTTTATTGGCATTCATATTTTGGTTAAAAACATACAAAAATATATATGTACACTATATATTGTAACATACAAACACATGTAAGCCAAACTTTTCATTTTGGTTGGTTTTGGCACATAGGAAGTCCTTAGTCAATTTTTATTGACTGGTTTGGGCATGTCTTGCTTTTTGCATTTTTACTTTAATATCTTTAAGAGAAGTTCCATGTTCTTTGGTTTCAGGAAAAAGGAAAGAATTTATTTGTTGGAAAATATTGCATATCTTGATATGAATTGGGAGAAAATAAAGTATACAACTTCTTTCTTCTTCTGTGCTCTTTGTAGTGGGATGTTCTACTTGTCTCTGAACAAACACAAAAACTTCTGAGACCTAAATGAGTCTAAGATTTAAAAATCCTGTCTTTCCTTTATATGACTAGTTTTAAATATCAGCAGTCTGGTGCATGTTTTTTCCATCTTAGAACTGGGGAACACCTGTACTTCTAGAGAGGTAAAAATGATTTTTGATCACCAACAGTGGTGTACTTGGAAATTTTCTGTTATTCCTCCCATGTTGTAATTATTTAAGCCAACTAGTTAAGATTAGTACTTGCTTGATTTTTGTTTCCATTCAGAGATACTTATTCTATTTAAAAAGTAAGACCCAGGGTGCCTGGGTGGCTCAAGTGGGTTAAGCATCTGACTCTTGGTTTTGACTCAGGTCATGATGTCATGGGTAGTGAGATAAGGCGCTGTGTCAGGCTCTGCGCTCCACATGGAGTCTGCTTGAGATTCTCTCCCTCTGCCCCTCTCCCCACTCACACGTGTGCACATGCTCTCTCAAATAAATAAATAAATCTTAAAAAAATAAAAACCTATTGTGCATTAAAAGTGACTGTTGTGATTAAAAAAGAAAAAGACCCTTAAACAAGTCACATAATCCTTAATATCCAGAAAAATGTACTTTTTCTTTCCTTTTGAAGCTTAACTTATCATTTTAAGTTATAGAAAATTTCAAGCATGTATAAAAGCCAAGAAGAGTATACTGTAATGCATACTGCTGTGCCTGCCACCACTTTTGCTATTCCTATCTTTTAACAGTTAATAATTTAAGTGGGAATGCCTTTATCTTGGAATTGTAGTGTATTTTTTTCTGTATAACCTTTTTTGGTATCATCAAATCATCATTCAATATGTAGCCCTTAAATTTTGCTTGATTTGATTATTTATTTATTTTTTTAAATTTTTTTTATTTTTAATTTTTTATATTTATTTATTTGTCAGAGAGAGAGAGAGAGAGAGAGAGCGAGCAAAAGCACAGGCAGACAGAGTGGCAGGCAGAGGCAGAGGGAGAAGCAGGCTCCCTGCCGAGCAAGGAGCCCGATGCAGGACTCGATCCCAGGACGCTGGGATCATGACCTGAGCCGAAGGCAGCTGCTTAACCAACTGAGCCACCCAGGCGTCCCTGATTTGATTTTTTAAAGTAAATATTTCATTTTTCATGTTTGTATCAAGCAATTTCTAGCAGTCACCAGGGTGTTTATTTTCATTTTTTTCTTCATGCTCCAAAATGTGATGATATTGAATATTGTTGCCTGTTCAGCAATGATTGTAAGGAAATCCTTGGACAGAATCTAAAGTATCACCTTGAAAATACAGTGATGTGCAAACACTGAAGTCTTTTCAGATGTCGAAGTGTTTTTCAAAGGTTGATATTTAGTTTCATGCATATTCAGAAAAGTGTTCTTATTCTCTTTGAGCCAGAATTAGCATGCACAGCCACAGTCTCTGTTTTTCTTAATGTCTTAGTGCAATTGACATTCTTTACTTCATTTCTGCATCACTCTTGTGAAACTCATTGTTTCACTGTTTACCTAGATGGTCTCCTCTTTGCTTTGTATATTTTTCAGGCTTTTTAAAAACCACTTTGAAAAATAGGTACAGGCTTCTTATGTTTTAATTACCACTGCTTACACATGTGAACGAACACACGCACACACATACACTCTCTCACATTCTGGTAGATTGTTGAAAAGAGGATTTTTTTAAAAAGACAAAGGCTACTATGGTAAAGGTAAGCTAAACAAGGGAATGCAGTGGAGGGAGGGCAAAGAAAGGCAGAGTTACTTAAGCATTAAATCCTAATAGCACAGCACGCTACATTCTGGGGTGAAGGCCAGTGGAATATTTTTGCTTGCTCGGGCATCAGAGTTATGCAAACAGAAGCTGTTGCACACCCAGAGTTTCATGATTGAGGAAGTAAACTTGTACATTTGTTTGTTTTTGTTTTTTTTATTAGGTTCAAAAAGGCATTTGAATCTGAGCCATCGCTACAGTCGGGAATTAATTATGCAGTCCTTCTCCTGGCAGCTGGGCACCAGTTTGAATCATCCTTTGAGCTCCGGAAAGTTGGTAATTGCCGCTTGATATTTTACATGGAAGTCAAGAAACTGGACCCAACTTGGTACCGAAAAAAAGAATCATTGACAGACCCTTTGCTTTTTAGTTCTATAGGTTTTCTGTTACTATATCTCCTTGTTTAGTGTTTCATATTATTGAGCAGAATCCTGATATTGGGATGTATTTTGGTTTTTCATTCATTTTGCCTGTTTCTAAAAACACCCTGGTTAATATTTATTGTTCTAGCACAAACTAATATTGAAAATATGGGCTCTGCATTCAGCTTCAACTCCCAAATAAGGTAATGTTTGGAACATCAGAAACATTTCCTGTTTTAGATTTAGAGGACGAGGAGGAGGAGGAAAGAAGGAGAAGTAGGAGAAGATGAAGAAAAGACCTATGATATTTTCTATTTCTGATTCTCTTACACACCTCCAAGCACTGTGATTTCAGTGGTATTGAAGATGAGCCTTCCAAAGCCCCCAGAACAGTAGGTCAAGCAGATGGCAATCTTGGCAGTGATGAGTCTTCTGAGAGACCATCTCTGAATTGTAGCCATTGATAGAATGTGCTTTTGTCCCTTTTATCTGTGGACATTATCTCATCTGCTCACCCTTCTTTGGAATTTGAAGATAGACTGCATCTTAGTGAATAAATTTTGTGGGGTTTTTTTGTTTTTGTTTTTGTTTTTTGCTTCTGGCTTTAATAACATTTTTTAAAGTTTTGCATATTGGAAAACTGTCTATGGTGGTGAGATTTTGCTGTCTTTCAGAGATTCTTTCCAACACTTTTGGAGTCATTACTACAGACCTAGAAATATTATGCCATATTTTTCATAAAGGAAAAAAAAGTGATCTTAGTGAATCTATAAATTGTAGAGGAACCTTTTCCTTCCATTAAGATTTTTAACTGGAGACTGTTTGTGTTTAATTTTTCTTCAAGAAAAATGAGTCCTAGACTTTTTTTTACATCATTTGGGAAGGGCTTATAAATGTGTAATGTTCTGGGAAATCCTTTTACAGCAAAGTTTGAGTATTAAATAATTTTTGAAAGGACCCCAACTAAAAGAATGATAAAATACTTGTTGCTGCTGGATTGCACTGGTATTCAATGCACAAAGCTTTATTTGAAATATTTTCTTCAGTTGGTAAATGAAATCAGAGAAAATACGTGGCAACTTGTACTCAGGACCAGGGATTATAAAAAAATTTTGTATCTGAGTTTGATTTTCAAACTCTACATAAGCCAAAATTCTTCAAGTACTAGTGAGCTAAAAATAATTTGTACTGCTATGTTCTTGAACTTAAGGTCAAGTTTTATTAAGGCCTCCAGATCATTACAGGAATTGACACTGATTTGCATGTGTTGATGGAGCAGTAACACAGTGGCTTGAAAATGTACCTCCTCTGAATTCTCATTTTTAAGTTAAGTACAGATTAAAATGATCAGCACTAACCTAAGAGAGTAGATCTCATTGCAAAAAAGAAATGATAATTATGTGATGTGATGAAAGTATTAGCTAACACCATGGTGGTAATCATTTTACAGTATGTAAGTGTATCAAAGAAACATGTTTTACACCTTAAACTTACACAATGTTATAATCAAATGTATATCACAATAAAGCTGAGGGAAAAGAAGAATGGTCAGCACTCTGAGATTTGAGGCACTATGAATAATACACCTTTGTAAAGAAAACATACCTTACTTTTTTTTCCAAGAAGAACTCATTCATAATATATGTTAAGCAAACATTTGGAAACATATAAGTTGAATTTTAAATTTTGGAAAATGCAAAAACATACACAGACTGAAAATGTGACTTTTTAGGTTTCTGAAACACTGTGACATGCACTCCAAATTGTATGTCCTTTATAACTAAAATGCAATTAAAACTCACTACTTTAGATTCTACTCAATAATAAATTATGCTCATCATCATAGGCTGACCTAAAGTTAATTTTTATGGCAAAATAGAATTAAAATGATTTTCAAGGAAAAACAGATTAAATAGTCTAATGTAATATTAGTTAATAGTATATAATAAAAAGATTAATAAATAACACATTTTGCATATTTTATTTTTTTAAAGATTTATTTATTTATTTATTTGACAGAGAGAGAGAGAGAGAGAGAGAGAGATCACAAGTAGGCAGAGAGGCAGGCAGAGAGAGAGGAGGAAGCAGGCTCCCTGCCAAGCAGTGAGCCTGACACGGGGCTCGATCCCAAAACCCTGAGATCATGACCTGAGCCAAAGGCAGGGGCTTAACCCTTTGAGCCACCCAGGTGCCCCACATTTTGCATATTTAAAGATACACTTTTAAAAAGCATTTTTTAAATGGTCTAATCAAATTTCTCAGTAATTTGTATCTTTTTCTATTCCTTCTCTTGGCCCCCTGCAAATGTACAAATTAGCTTGAACTGAGAGTTCCCTTTAGTAATCAGACTTTTTAAAAAATAAGATCCCTTCTTCAGGTGCATTTTGAAATTTTGATTTTTTTATAAAAGGTAAGCAATTAAAAATTAAGATACCAAAAGATAACCATGAAATTGAAGCATCTAAACATACCATCTTCAGTTTAAGACCTCTATGGTAAGACCCGATTCTTAGTTCTCCTTGCCTATGCCCAAAGACTTTAAATTCTATTTGTGTGAGTGTCTGAGATTAAGACTGTTTCATGATCTGTGTTTCACTGTCCCAGTTTTTGGAAAAGCATTAATGTTTAGACTACTTAAAACACAGAACCACATCTTACATGTTCCTCCTCTTTTCAGCTTCACAAGAGTTAAAATTAATATTCAGATGTTAGCCTAATAACAGATGATTTTCCCATCTTCTGGGGACTTTTTCAACTAGGAGACATTTTAATGGGAGAGGGTCAGAATTATAGGTTTGGGTCCCCAACAATAATGATGGTGTAATGAAAGAACATTGTGCTTGGAATTGAGATAAACCACTATTTGAATCTCATTTTCAGGGAGAAATAAAAATGAAATCTGTATTACTGAATATGAAAGTCCATGATTCTATAAAGATAATTTTAAAAAGGAAATCAAAACAAAAACAAAACCCATCACCAAATACAGAATAAATCATTTGTCCTATATGGAGGTGACCAATTGCTCAGATACTTGGAAATTATAGGGAAGAAATTAGGTACCTTCCCTTCTTTTTCAAGAGCTATTATAACTTGTCTAGTTAATGAGGTAGACACTCTTCTTAAAGTATGCTTCATACTAAATGTATTATTTCAAAAGAGAACATACTCTTCAAAAGAATTCTAGTTAATGAAGTAGAATGATAAAGCTCACAATGATAGTGATGTTGAAATAATGATTCTGGCAAGGATCATCAATTAGAACTAAAATCATTAAGTGAAAATGTTTATTTTTTTAAATTTCATTTTACCATATTTACCTGATACCAAAGCTCCCTCACGGGTTGCTTTTTAGTTGCAAAGGACAAATGTACCTACACAGTCCATTCTATATATGCCCTCCAGAGATCTGGCCCTTGGTGATCCAACCAGCATCCCTAACAGTGAGATGGCCCAACAGTGCCTCTTCCTGCAATGAACAGGGGGTAAAGCAGCATCTCCAGTAAAACAGTCTCGCCAAAAATGTTTAACTCAAATTATAAGCTCTAATGTCCAGATAATAGGAATTGCAGTGGCTGTAAAAATAAGTCAAACAACACATGTGACACATTCATGCCAAGGTCAAAGCTAAATGTCACCCTTATAATATGAACTTCTGGCATGCAAGAGTAAGTAAACCTGAAATTTTCTTTTAAAACTTTTACTGTAATTTTACGATCATACATTTTCATAGTCCCTATTTAAATGTTTGACGTGATTTGCTGCTAGATCAATCCTTGGTTCATTTCCTATAAGCATGACACAATAAAAAGAGCTCATTTTCAGACAAAGTTGGTTGAAATACCCATTTTTACTATCTAATTTTCCCTCTACACTGTTTTCTTTCCTTTGTATTTGTTGAATTTTTTTTTTATTATACTCAGATAGATCATGGACGTTGTTGCAAAACTGGGTATAATTTTTTCATCTTATGAAATTTTTAGGGGCAAAGCCATTCTCTTTCTAACTTATCATAAATTGTGAAGGTTTCCCAAATGGACTTTTTCTTGAAATACTCAGGGCTTAAATGTATTATATCATAAAAAGTAGCGTTAAGTTTTTTGAGGATTATTTTGTTTTGTTGGAAGTATAATTTTCCAAAAAATGTCATAGTTCTCGGGAAATATAAAATAGAACACTTGGAAAAGATTTTTAGGGGTGCCTGGGTGGCTCAGTCGATTGAGTATCTGACTTAATTTTGGCTCAGGTTGTGATCTCAGGGTTGTGAGATTGAGCACCGCCCCCCCAACCGTCAGGAGTCTGCTTGGTATTCTCTCTCTCCCTCTGCCCTACCCTCTGTGCTCTCTCTCTCTCTCTCTCTGTCTAAAAAACAAATAACATAAATATTTTAAAAAATTGTTTATGTAACTCTGTTAATATGGAAAAAAGTAAGAGGATATGTGTAGTTCAAAGTGCATTTTAGAAGCTGAGGTATTCATAAACAATTTAACAAACATTTGTGAGTTTGATTGGAAAAAAACAACTAGTTCAGGCCCAATAGGTCATAAATCTTAGGGATTATCTGTTTTACTAGACAAAAAGTATTTGAATCTCTACTAAACCAAAACATGCAAGTTAACAAATAAACTTCTCTAAATCTGAGATCTTTAATGAATTGTAAACAGTGAAATGAACTTGTTACACTTTCCGTAGACGGTCCTTAAATGTGGCCTGATGCCCCTGTTAAGTATTGAGGTGACATGGCCCATCTATTTTACCTTGGCCTCAAATCTCAGATAATTTTCCTGATACTTTAATGTTGTGAAAGCTAGTGGCACTTAACAATTATACAAGGATATATTCTCTTTAAGCAAACAAAGGATTACAAATGCAAAAATTACACAGAGCAGAGTAGAGACAAAAATTTATAATGAAATGCAAAACACCAGGAAGAATCAAAACGATCTTGAAGAATGAAATTGGGAGGATTTACATTACCTAACTTTCAAGTCTTGTTACAAAGCAACAGTAATTAAACAGTAATGTCAGTTTCCTTATTTCCTTAACTTTTAAGTGTCTAATTGTTCTTGCATATTTGTAGCATTTTACTCTTGCAAAATATATATACTATATACTTTTTTTTAAAGATTTTTATTTATTTGACAGAGAGAGATCACAAGTAGGCAGAGAGGGCAGGCAGAGAGAGAGAGGAGGAAGCAGGCTCCCCACCGAGCAGAGAGCCCATGTGGGACTCGATCCCAGGACCCTGAGATCATGACCTGAGCTGAAGGCAGAGGTTTTAACCCACTGAGCCACCCAGGCGCCTCTATACTATATACTTTTATACTGCAAATGAGTGATAGATAGTGTTGCATGTTTCCCTTTCAAGCAACTAAAGAATTCATGATATTATAAGGGAAGCAAGGTGCTTTCATAACAAGATATTACCACCTTTTGACTTATGCATATGAAATACAAGCATACATTAAAATGCAGGAATGATGTACACCAAAGTGACAGTGGCATTTGTCTTTGGATCTTCAAAATAAGGGAATTTTTTTTCCACAATGAACATAAGTCACTTTTATAATTCAAACTTAAAGCTATTTGAATCTAAAAGGAGGAATGAAAACTTAATTTTGCTTTTTAATAAAAAGTCTGTTCTGCCTTGGTGCTGTGTGTTTGTAACATTATGCTTCCTGATGACCTTCTAGGGGTGAAGCTGAGTAGCCTCCTTGGCAAAAAAGGAAACTTAGAAAAACTTCAGAGCTACTGGGAAGTTGGATTTTTTCTGGGTGCCAGTGTCCTGGCCAATGACCACATGAGAGTCATCCAAGCATCTGAAAAGCTTTTTAAACTGAAGACACCAGCATGGTAATAGTAAACTCTTAGGTGTTTGAGCAAGTACTTTTAATAAACAACACTTATCACTTATTTCCAAATTGTTATATATGTTGAACTGACAATTAGATGATTTTGTTTGCTTACAGAATGAAATGCAGAATTTAGAGGGAAAGCTGTTTATAAATGTGTTGCGTATAGGTTCTGATGACTTTGGATGCAGGTGATGTCCTCTGGCCTTCGGCTTAGCCTTGTCATGACACTAACCAACCGCTAGCCCGGGTTGGCCAGTGGTCCCCGCAGGAAGCCAAATTTGACACCTGCGCATTGATTAGGTCTTTTCACAATTTTCCATGTCAGCCTCCCACGTTTCTGCCCCAAACACACACTCTTTGTTCTCTTTATGGTCCAGTCTCAGTTTGGGGGTTCTTATTCTTGATTTTCACTTCTCCATGCTTAAGGCTTATTCGCACCATTGAGTATTTCATCTATGTGTGTTTTTCTAATTTCAACTTGTTCTTGGAGTGCCCCCAAGTCTCACCCTTCTGTCTGTGGTAATTGAAGAGATGAAAGCACTTAGGAGTGCATTTAGGACTATTTCGGAAAACAATGCTGATTTTATTATGCATCCCAGGTAATGATTACTAGCTGTAAAGGCTTTAAAGGGTTGACCATGATATCAAGAAAGGCTCAGGTTGGCACAGAGCCTGCGCCACCGACTTGTTTTCATCAGAGAAACTACTTCAGGACATGCTTCCCCAAGTACATTCCCGTGGCTCCCCAAAGAGTCTCCTCACACTCAGGTCTTCTCACTGGCAAATCCTCCCCAGTGTCACACCCATAGGGATCCTTCTAAAATTCATGTCCGACCCTTCCCCCTTGCCACGGAAATCCTTATTCCATCAGTGGAGTTTAGTGGCTCTTCACAGTCTAGGGGATAAAGTCCACCTTCTTGGCTTAGGGAACAATGTTTATCTTTAGTCACTCCAGACTCAGATCATGTCACATGCCCCCAATTACGTGGCTCTCTAGTCACACGGAACGGGCCAGACTGTGGCTTCACGCGCACGCTCCGTGTGCCTCTTCTGGCCTTCTTCTCCACCTGTGGACACTCCTAGATCATCTCCACACGCAAACCAGACCCTGACCTAAAACCCTTTCCTGCCTGCATCCAGATAGAAGCACGTGTGTGATTAGTTCATCTTGTGAAATCTGCTTTCGTGTTTCTCTCATTTTTAAATCATATTTCTCTGGAGAGTGACTAGTCATATCTCTGCATAGTTGTAGCCCCATTGAGACATAGGTTGCTGTGCTGTGTACCTTTCACATTTCTATCTCGTCAGCACTCTGTGCTACATAGGGACACAGCTGTGCTCTCCGTGGGATGTCTACAGTCGGTGTTTGACAAGGAATGAAATAAATGAATCAGTCAATGCGTGTGTTACATGCAGCCTCTTTTGTCATTGCTTTACAATGATCATCATGATGGTAGAGAAGGGGATGGAAGCACAGGTCAAAAGAGCTCTGGTTTGAGGTGTCCCAGCTTCTGTTGACAACAGAGAAAGCATTATTTTATGCAATAGTAAGAACAACCGCAAAACCATGCCTTAAGTTCCCATTCACTTACTGTTAATTTCCATGTTTATAGTTTACAACCCAGTATCTCATATAATTATCGTGCTCCTCATTTTTTCCTAGCTTTTTCCTTTGAGGCACCATCTGTCTTGTTAGGTTGGAGGATATTTGTATAACATATAAGCTAAGTTGCTTCACAGCAAAATAATGATCTCTTATGAAGGGTCTATTTAGAAAAGCTTTCTCAAGGAAGCATATTTTAAAACAAGTGCGTTAACCACTCCCTTGAAGAGGATAGGCATTATTTTAAAAGGCATGTTTTCAGTTGATGTATCATCCAGCCCAAGCAATTTGAGCGCTCTACCCCTCAATGGACTCATCTTTAAAATGGGGATAAAACAGTCTACTTTATTGGGGCACCTGGTTGGCTGAGTCAGTTAAGCAGCCGACTCTGGATTTCAGCTCAAGTTGTGGTCTCAGGGCACTAACCTGGAGCCCAGCATCCTGCTCTGCACTCGGTACAGGGTCTGCTTGCCTCTCCCCCTGCCCCTCCCACACAGGCTCTCTCTCTTCTCCCTCTCAAATAAACACATCTTTTTTTCTTTTTTTTAAAGCCCACTTTATTGAATTTCTGTAAGATTTAAATGAGAGAATGTGTATGAAAGTGCATGACATGTCACCAATAGTGAATAATGTTTGGTGAAATCTGAATGCATAAATACTAAAATCATACTTAGATCTGCCTGTTACGTGTCTTATATCTTTTCATTTTTAGGTACCTCAAGTCAATTGTAGAGACAATTTTGATATATAAGCATTTTGTGAAACTAACTACAGAGCAGCCTGTGGCCAAGCAGGAGCTCGTGGACTTCTGGATGGACTTCTTGGTCGAGGCCACAAAGACCAATGTTACCGTCGTTAGGTTTCCAGTGAGTACTCTTCGTTTAGCTTAACTTTAGCTGCACTTCTCGTTTGCTTCTTTTATTTAAAGAACATTTTTGCACGTGATTCTACACAGTACTAGTGTTACTTTTTTTTTAAATAACTTCTCAAAATCGGGGACATGAGATACTCTTTTATGTTTTTGCCGTGGAATTTGGTGATTTCTTTTGATAAGTTGCGAAGCGTGCTTTCCAAGAAAAGATTGTCTCTTGCTTAGCCTCAGTCAGTCAACACATAGCTTCGGACCAGAGCCAAGGTTGCTGTTAATTCCTACGAGAGTTGTGTGAACATTGTCATCAGCGTCGACACCCTTACTGTGGTGAGAAGTGTTGTTACTCACCTCGGTCATTATTCCCTCTCCACTGTTCGTTCCCCACACGGGACAGAGTTAGATGGAGTGTCCTCAGTTCCCAGTCACATTTCACAGTCCCTTAGATCGTGAGAAATGATGACTCATGGGTTCCAATTTGCTGCACACGTTGGCTAGATACAGATACAGATATATGTATAGTAGACACATATACACTTTTAAAAATATGTTGCTCATCTTCTCAGCTGGTGCCTTTCCCATCCTGATCGTTCTCAGAATACCGTCCAAAGCAGTATACGCTTTAGCAGCCAAGTCAAGAACCACTGACAAGTCACTGTGTGCCCTCAGCTCTTCCCACGTCCAAGTGATGCCATAAATCTCTCTGTGTGAGCTCTCGGGTCCAATCCTCCATACTCAGGTGGTGACACCTCTCAGTTCTTTTTCGAAGATCTTGTTCCCTAATTCTTATTTATAGGATCATCTGTTTCATTTAATTAAATCCATTGCTGGCATTAACAGGCTTTCTTTACTCTCCCTTCCCGATGAAGCCTTCAGCTCAGCAGGATCTTCAGCTGAAAAGCCTTTCAAACTAAAAACATTTTGTTTTCCAGCCTAGATAATGTGTAGTCTAGGAAAATACTTGTCTCACAGTGAGCTGGCCGCGTGCCCGCAGCTGGGGCTCCGATGGGAGCAAATGCCGTGAAAGAAGACAGCGCAGAACTGTCTGTATTGAGTTGACTGTTGACTTGATCGACTAGAAAATTGGCGATGAAAGGAAACCACTCCTCTTAGCTATTCTGAGCTCATTTAAATTAGTTTAGTATGAATTTGTCTGTCATACTATGAATGTCAAAAAATAAAACCAGCAGATATTAAGAAGTTAGGAGAATATAGGTATATACTCCAGGTGAGAGAGGCTTTCTTAAGCAAGAAAGGGACCTGTAAGCCCTAAAGGCAAATATTGACCAATTTGATTCATTAAAAATCCTAACTTTTGTTCAATAAAGAGCATCGTGAACTTGGCAAATTCTAGAGAGGGAGAAGGTATTTAATACAAATGCAGCAAAGTTATCAATTTGCCTCATAGGCAAAAAGAAAAAAAAACAACTAATTGGTAAGAAAAAAAAGGGCAAATCATATTAAAAGATAATTAACCTCATTAGGTAGTCAAAACATGCAAATTAAAATGAGACACCATTGTACCTGTGCCATTTTGCACACGTGTGCATAAATCTGTAGTATCAGTTCCCTGAAGTGGAATTGACTGAGATTGCCATGTTGCCCTCCAGAGGGATTGTATCACTTGGCATCCTCACTGGCAACATACGAGACTGACTGCTTTCCTAAAGTCTCTCCCCAAAAAGTATGTTTATCATATTTGTACTTTTGCTAAACAGATGAAAAAATGGTACATTGGGATCATTTTAATTAGTATTTCTCTTATTATATGTGGGTTGTGCATATGATTGTGTTTGTGTTTAAAAGACCACTCAGTGATTTAAAAAAAAAAATTGTTGCCTACATTTAAAAAATAAGGAGAGTTAGATCATCAGTGCTGGCTATAAATGGTATTGGTATGGGTATTAGCATAAATAACTATAAAATCTGAACAAAATATATAAAATACTGTTTCTAGACATTAAATAGCAGTTATCATGGGTTGTGATCCCTGGGCAGGGAGGCACTGGAGGTGAGTCCCACCTCACCTACTTTTTTTCCCTGAAGGCCTTTTTCTGGCTGCCACACCAGGAAGTAGAGCCCTAGCAGGGTGCGGCTGTCTCTCTGGGTGGAGCAGGCTGGAGGAGTGTTTGGGACTCTAAGACAGGTGGAATATGAGAAGCAGGGTGTTGGAGAAGGGGGAGTCTTAAAGAGTGAATCCCAAAATTCTGCCTGGATATTTCCCTTGAGCCACAGAGCAACTCCTAGATAGTGTGAGCAAGGGGTAAGCACAGCATGAATAAACACAACGAACTACTGGTCCCGGTATTTGACCAAAATTGGGTTTTAGATGAAACCTATGTGGCTTAAGTAAACCTTATCAAGGTAAATCCCCTTGCTAGTTAGAAGATCAGGACCAGAAGTGGTAGAAAGCATTCTTTGGAAGGTTGAGAGCTGAGCAGATATCCCAGAACTTAAACAATGCAGGAGGAGTAAAATGTTGGACTTTGGGTCTAGCCAGAATGATGAGATCTTGATGAATACCCCAAGGATTTAGAGGAGACAGAGAAAACCCATGTTCTAGGAGTAAAGGCAAAAATAAAAGACCCACCCTAACAAAGCTGTGATAAAACTAAGCTTCCATAGAATCAACGTGATGCACTAAAAATTTGACTGCTAGCTAGGGGGCAGGGGTAGGGAAACCTCTGGAAAGATGCGGTTCAGAGCCTCTGCATTGGGTCAGACACAATCAAAGATTACTGGACATTCTAAGAAGCAGAAAAAAAAAAAGTGACCGATAACGAAGAGCTTAAAGAGCCCAAAGAGGCAGGCCCAGAAGTGATTCACATATTGAAGTTACCGGATAAGAACTTCAAATAACTGTAATTACCATGTTAAAGAAGACAGAGGAAAAGATAGACAAAATACATGAAAAGATAGAGTATTTCAACTGAAAATAAAGTTTATAAAAAAGTCAGATGAAAATTAAGGAGAGTTCACATAAAAATCTAGATTTTCATCTATTGAAAATTAAAGGGACTGGCAGTTGGACTGCTTTTTTCAGAAGCAACAACCTACTAAGTCGGGACGTCTGGGTGGCTCAGTTGGTTGGACGACTGCCTTCGGCTCAGGTCATGATCCCGGAGACCCGGGATCGAGTCCCGCATCAGGCTCCCAGCTCCACGGGGAGTCTGCTTCTCCCTCTGACCTTCTCCTCGCTCATGCTCTCTCACTGCCTGTCTCTCAAATAAATAAATAACATCTTTAAAAAAAAACAAACAAACTACTAAGTCAACTATCTATATGCTGCCATTCTAGACATTGATTACAGTCCCATCCCTCCTGCTTCACTCATCTGCCTTTCTCACTGGGCCCGCTCCCTGCAACCATTGGAATTTGTTCCCCGTGTTCCACCGCATAGAGAAAGGCAGGTGTTTAGTACCTGTGGTGACGGGTCAGTCACTAACTCATGTGTCCTCAGAGTAGCATCCTTAGCTCATACTTACGAAGGTGACAGTAGGTCTTGATTGGGAGTGATAACATTTTCCTTCTTTTAAAGTGGATCTGGTTAAAACCAAGATTACTTATATTAGAAAATATTTTATTTGATTGCTTCTATTTATTTCACTACCATATCCATTCTCATTCCTCAAAGAAATAACAGTGACCCTGGGTAAAGGTCAGACAGACCAAAGTTTCTTTGCAAAATGATTTAAATAGTCCCCTCACTTATTATTATTATTTGGGTTTAGTTCCATTGTTTCTTTTTTCTCACCTCTCTTCTCTGTGTATTTTCTTTCCTTCCTATGTTGAAAAGTTAGGGGACCATCAACCCCTCACCCCAGGTCAGGTGAGAGGAAGTGGAGTGTGATGCTTCTGCGGACTCTTGTAGGAGCTGAGCCATGTAACTATTTAATGTCTACCCTGTATATTTTATAGGTCTCATTGCCCTCCTTCCTACTTCAGATACAAGATATAAGATGTTCATTTTTTTTTTAATTTTTAGCCATCAATTTTAATGTTAACCAGTAGAAAAGTTTAGGAACTAAAAGCAAGAATGTGCATACTTTCAAGTGAGTTTTATCTAACTGTTTTTGTCAAATTACCTCCTCTTCCTCCCCCTTCTCTTGGTCTTTCTGTGACCTCTGTAATGTATGCGACGAATTCCTCCCATTTTTGTGATTTCAAGGACAGATCAAAGGGCTGGACAAAGGTTAATGATAATTACAACCAATTTTGAATTCCTATCTTGACATAGGAAAACATAGGTCAGATTTTATCTGTAGAAATACGTGAAACAATGATAAAGACATAAATTTAAGAAGAGGAGATAACCTAGTGCTGTGCTTTTCTAATGTTGAATTCTGTGCCCACATGATTAGGGAACAAGGTATATTCTCATTTGTGGGTACAGTGACTTGGATGCTATTTTGGAAGACCTGCCTTTTATTCCCTATTATTCATCTTGTTTCACCAACCCTGGGATACTCAGATTTGAGAGCACCAATTGTGCCAAGATATTTTGAAAATTTGTTTCCATTATTAATCAGCACCACTTCATTGTCTGTTGATTGGAATTTGGGCCTTGATTCTCCTGGTATGTTCCTAAATCAGAATATGTTCCCCAATGGGCTCTTCTTGTGCTTTATTTGTGGTCTCTTCTATCTTATTTTCATAACTGGAGCCTGACTGAGAATTAAGCCCTTATGTTTGTTTTTTAATAATCAAAAGTAAAGAAAATTTTGTTTTCTTAATCCCCTTTCTGTAGTTCTCTATACCCTAATTTCAATAAGTTTTACTCTTGTGGTAAATATAGCGTAAAATCAGTACACTGTGTTTGCAGCGGATGGCCGAGAGAGTCGGGTGGCCAATCCACATACCTTCTCACTCAGATTGCGTGTTAGCTTACTCTGTATTGTGAGTCCATAATCCCTTACTGATGAAGTCTTCTGAAGAGTTTTCCTCCACTTTTATTTGGTCAACTTGCTTCATAAAAGATTCTTTCTAAAAGCCAATTTTCTTGCGTTTTAAGCAGTAGGGTAGAAAGAACTAGTCTAGGTTCTCTGATAATTTAGTATTGACTTTTCTTTCCTTTTTTAAATGTTCCTACTTAAGACTGCGGAGGAAATTTGAGCTAGGTGGGTGCTTTTAAGCATCTGTGTAAAAAGATAATAGTTGCATCACCTTTAAAATCAGTGCATGTGTGGTATCTTAATGTCATTTGCACCTCTTATCAGATATTAGTAATACTGTACTACATCCTTTGAGAGAGATTGTCAACTCAATTGTTATGTACACCTCATACATCTCCAAAACAGGAGTAAGTTTTACTTCCCTCTTTTTCTCTCATAAGACTATATCATTATTGAAGAGCCCCGTTTTATCTTGAAAGCAACACAAAAACATTTTTATTGTTTCACACAGCTGCGTCCATTCCTTTGGCTTATATATAAAGTCTTTCAATAATAACCAAAATCATTTTTCGATCCATTCACGTAGGGAGGAGAACCATCCTGCCACATCTTGTTGATAAGGTGTGACAGGAGAAAACCGAAAATAGTATGTGATGCTCTATATGTGGAATCTTTTCTATGTACAGAATTATTTGCTTTACTGCATTTCTGCCTTTTTTGGACACATTTAGATTTATAGAAATAGATTTTGCACTTACAGCAAGATAAAATAAAAAAACCTTAAAAATATCTTTAGAGTAGATTCCTTGGGGATAGTCAAACTAATATATGGACTTCGAAAATTTATTTCTAATTTCTTTAGCAGAAAAAGTGACGTATTACTGGAACTTAGGATAATTGTGTAATACCAAAAGTGCTCAAAGGACTCATAGGGAAGGCAACAGTTAGGAGTTAAAATGATTTTCCTGCAGTTGTGGACCCAGAGCCTCATCCGATAGTCTCCCACATCAGTTCAATATTGCTCTAACAGTTCTAAATGGCTTAAATCTGCAGTCACTAATGTGTGTTTCTTTGCCTTATGTTTTCAAGGTATTAATATTGGAACCAACCAAAATCTATCAACCTTCATATTTGTCTATCAACAATGAAGTTGAAGAAAAGACGATATCTATTTGGCACGTGCTTCCTGATGACAAGGTAAATTATGTAATTATTAAGCCAAGAGCATTAATAGTGAAGGACTTTACTTCCTTCTAGCACTTATATATTCCAGCAAATATCTGCATTACTCAAGGAGAAATAGCTTCACTGTGTGTTTATCTTGGCATAGATACATCTTGTAGTATAAATTTGTTAAAGTTGGGTTACAAATCTCACTCATTTAGTAAAACATAACTGAACTTATTCGGATTTTTAATAACCATCCAAAGTACGCTTAAAATGAGACGGTTTCTCTGTTTTATAAATTCGTGCTATAAATTATATATATGGGAGACCTGAGACTTAAAGATGCATATCTTAATTCTAGGAAGCCTATCAGAATAAGACCACTCTAGTCTTACCCGAGTATGATTATAGTTATCATTTCATGACACTGTTTGGTTATCTAAGCAGCTGCTCGATTTCAGATTAGTGCCTGGATCCATGAGCTGGCACAGCCTCAGTGGGACTGTGCTGCCCTGGTTTGCAGATGGGTCTGAAATGCTCTCATTTCTCTTACAGCAGTCATTTTAGTAACTCCTTCCACTTCTGGATTTTATCAGTTTTGATGCATGTGTAAATCCTACTATTTTTTTAAGTTAGAAAAATTGCAAGACCTGATTCCAATCCATCGGATCAACCACAGAAATGAGAGAAGACTTGTGGCAAAGTAGTTTTGTGGGGTTTTTGGTAATTGTTTTCCAAAATACCCTTAAATTTTCCTTAACAGTCATCCTTAACAACTCAACAAATATTTCTGGAGCACTTACTTTGTGATAGGAGCTCCCAGGCACTGTGTTAGGCACGAGGGAAACGGATGTATGCAAAATAAGCAAAATTCCTGCTGTCTACTCAGGCAATAAGTAAATACAATATAGGAGTATATTAAAGGGGAAAATATGGCAGAAAGGGGGAGTTAAGGAGTACATTTGGAAGCATGAGGTTGCAATTTTTTTTTAAAGATTTTATTTATTTATTTGACAGAGATCACAGTAGACAGAGAGGCAGGCAGAGAGAGAGAGGGAAGCAGGCTCCCCTCTGAGCAGAGAGCCCGATGCGGGACTCGATCCCAGGACCCTGAGATCATGACCTGAGCCGAAGGCAGAGGCTCAACCCACTGAGCCACCCAGGCGCCCCGAGGTTGCAATTTTTAAAAATATCCATGTCAGCTTTAAAAATGTCTTTGAGTCAACAGTGTTGGCTTTGGCAGCACGGCTTCTCCACGTCCCAGTGTCCTCATCTGGCGAATGGGATAATAATAATATCCGCCTCAAAGGTTGTTGTTAAAAGTAAATGAAATATTATTAGTAGGGTATATTGCACAGATCCTAACATGTAATATATGCTTACTATATTGTAACAACAATAATCCACATATGAACTGAGCCCTAACGTTGAAACCCCAGAACTTAACCTGGCTTGGCTCTTTAGCAATCATTTGGGAGGTCATTGGTATTATATTAAGACACTGTGATATTGTAATTTATAGTAAGAAATGAGGATTTGGTCTTCATCCTCTTCTGGCACAGATTTCCTAAAGCCCTTAGAATTTCCAAAGTGCTCAAAGCCATAAAAGTGTTTTTTTATTATGTTAATAAGATGACTTTTGGACCCACGGTAGGATGAGGCCTGCCTGCCCAGAGAACCAACTATGGGATTAGAGGATTAGAAATTTCAGTCCCACCCCTTGACGTCTGGGGAGGAGGGGGGGATAAATTGAATGGATCTCCCATGGTTGGTGGATTTAATCGATCATACTTACATCATGAAGCACCCCCCCAAAAAAAAAACCAAAAAGGACGGGTTCAAAGAGCTTCCAGGTGGGTGAACAAGTGGAGATTTGGAGACGATGGCAGCCCTAGAGAATTCAGGGAAGTTCTTAGCCTTTCTCCATACCTTGCCTTATGTATCTTGTCCATCTGGCTATATCCTGGGTCATATCCTTTTATAATAAACCAGTAATCTAGTAACTAAAATGTTTTCCCAAGTTCTATGAGCCACTGTAGCAAATTAGTCAAACACAAGAAGGGGGTCCTTAGAGCCCCTCATCTATGGCTGGGATGATGGCATAACTCCAAGTGGAGTTGTCTAGAGACAAAACCAAGAATAACAAATGTAACTATATATATGTTGTTCACATTGTTTAAAGTACACAGTGTTTTATTTATATTATTTTAAAGTATATGCCTGTATGTTCTCACAAGCATAAGTAATCATCCATAGAAAGTACAAAATCTAAGAGGTTAGGAAACAGGAACATTATCTGGGAGAGGAGATTTTCAAAGGCTTGATTGGAAAGAGCAAGGTTATCCAAGGACACTTGGAAACAGAATGGGACTAAAGGAATTAGCAATTAGCAGGGCCAGGAGAATGAGTGGACAGCCAGAAGACAGAAAAAGAACAGAAAGTAAGCCAGAGATTTTTGGAAAATGAGTACTATTTCCAGCTAGTTGTCTGGAAGTTCTTTGTTGAGTAAAGTTAGCTTTGTATTGACTCTCTTATGTTTTGTGACAACTGTAGGGACAATTTTTATATTATACTGAGAAATAAATAAATGAAGATGTAAAAGAGTTCATTAAGAAGGGTCATGGAATTGGGCCGTGAGTTGTCCAGTTTCCACTTTTACCATCTTTTGATCAAGAAGAATTACATTTGCATTGTCCCCACTGTGCTAAAAATTCTCCTTGTTCAAAAATTTAAGCTTTCTTAAATCAGTTTCCATTTTGAATGTTATGTCAGTTTCTTTGCAAACCCTGGTTCTATCCATAGCATGTTCATTACCACTGTCTTTGTGCTGTTTGAAATAGAAGTGATAGCATTGGAATGAGGACAAGTAATAAAAATAAGATAACTCTGCTAATATTATGTTAGTTTAAAGCAACTGGAATACCTATAACTAATAACAGATAAATAGCAGGGGTATAGATCTGATGTTAAACTAAAAATGGATTCTTTTTGTCATAGAATGGGTTTGTTTCTTTTTAAGATTTTATCTTTGAGAGAGCGCGCGAGTACAAGCTGTGAAATGGAAGTTGGGGGGAGGGCAGAGGGCGAGGGAGAGGGAGAATCCCAAGCAATCTCCCAGAATAGCTCACAGTCCTGACCCTCCCCCAACAGACCATGACCTGAGCCCAATCAACTGAGCCGTCCAGGCACCTTATCATAAAAAGTTTTAAATTTTTTTCTAAGAATAGAGCAGAGGGTGTTGCTTTTCATTTATCGTGTTTATTTCTTTACTCCTTTTCTCAGGATTTTCATTCTAAAATGTGGAATGAACAGCTAGTATATACTTTATATTGCAGCGGTTAAAACGTTAAGATCATTATACCAATTCCTAAGAGTCTCGGGACTCTCATTAGGGAGTTACTCTAAGTCAAGGACAAAATAAATTGAAATCCTAATCTTTAAACAGTTCTCCCTTTGTTCAATGGTTGGTTGTTGTTTGAAGTCAAGTTCGTACTTGAAAAAAAGTCTGCATGTGCACAGGAAAGAAAAACTTAGACTGAGGAAGAGAAACATTTCTAAGATATTTTAAATGGTTGTTATTTAGAATCCCTTCCTTTTTTGGAGCCTGAGTACTCCTGCCCTGTCTGGTGGTCTCTCAGGGAAAGGTAGCAGGCAGCAGGTCCCAGGGGAATATGAGGTGCTGACCTCACACAGGCTCCAGCCACGGCCCCTCTGCAAAGACCCAGGAAATTTATGAGGGGAATATGTTTACCTCAGATTCTAGATTTTGATGATATGATCGTCTCATCCATCAAGGATGCTTTTAGATACAAAACTCCCACCTAAGAGTGGCTTCACAGATAAGGAAATGTTCTCTCACATAACAGAACTGCTCAGGGGCAGAGGATCATGCTGACGGTACGTCAGTGGTTGAACAGTATCAGAATTCTCGGGTGGCTTCTCTGTATGCTCTTGATTTTTCTCTCCTTGTCTTAAATAGCGGCTCAAAGCATCAGTTCACACACAGCATCTAAAGGAAAAGGGTCCGGCCCTCCTTCTGTACCATAAATTGTGTCATGTGTTCATGCCTAAACCAATCACTAGCAAGGAGAATGGACTTACATCGCCGGTTTAGACCAGTCATTACCCCTCATTGCTAAGCACGGCCACCTGAATGCCAACGACATTCAGTTCTCCTTCGCAAAGAAGGAAGAGCGTGTCTGTTGTCTGGGGAGCTAACAGGATCTGCCAATGGAGAACTCCCGCCATTTTAGCTCAATGTTAACTCCTAGTCCCGATTCTAGGGACGAGGGCATAGGATCTGACGCTAACCAGTTCCTACAGTATGGTGCTTGCGCCGAGTCAATTAGCTTGAGTGTCCCTCTGGGGCTTGTTAAGGCTCATTATTCTAGCTCTGCCTCTGGCAATCCCTTTCCCCAGATTCCCAGACAGGCCCCAGGAACTTTTTAACCGCACCTTTTGGCCTTGTAGCTCACCAGCGCCTCCATGTGGTGAGTCCCAGTAGCAAAGGCGCTGGGGAGCTGGGCCTCCGTGTTCCAGATCTCCATCTCAGGCCCTGGGCTTCACACCAGTAAGATAGAACATTCACTGGCAACACTTGCAACCTTTCAGGAACCTAACATTCTGGAAATGCTGTTCTCCTTTCCTACAAACCCAGCCCACTCTATCTGGGAAATCTCTCCTTGCCTGTTCCCAGAACAGGGCTGATATGAGATAGATTTTACTGGCGCTGTCCTGTGGGTGTTTCCCAGTTTCCCTGTTCAGTTGCACATTTGCCTGAGCGCCCTACTAGCTCTGCCTTCCTCTACCACCTCCTGATCCTGGACACAGGCTCTGAGGATAAGGCTGAGCTGTTCGCAAGTATCATGCGGGTAACAGCTGCAGCTCCGGGGTCCCATCTATTTAGAAGGTCACCTGAGGCCACCAGGATTTAGAACCAACTTTCCATATTACCAGCTGAAGCTGCAGGGTGCTATTTTAATTTAACTCCCTCTGTACTGTGGTGAGAGAGAGCCACATTCCAGGAGCACCTTTCCATGGTCCCTTCCTTTCCTGGGCACATGCACAACATTTGCTCTGTGTTAATTCAGGTCACATACCGGTGACCTGACTGGTGTGCGTTGAAACTAGTTTTTTGGTACATCTCCTTTGGGCTTGGGAGGATCTATTTTTATTTTAAGTTGCATGGTCCTAGCAAAGAACTAGGTGCTGTGGATATAAATTGTGGCTTTTTGATTTGCTTCAGCCAAAAGGAGAGTTCTGGTCCACCTCAGAGCCACAGGCTTCCTTACCCATTTCACAAGTCCAGCCAAGACCTCAAGCTCCTGGCAGTATTTTAAGTGGGTGGGTAAGAGCTTGTTTTCCTGGTTGTTTCCCATTTACAAAGTTGAATTGGCCATCTGAATGGACTATTGTAGAGCACTTGCTAAACTTGGACATGTGTATCGACTACTTTATTTCTACTAAAATATTTATGTTGTCAATTCTGTGTTGTTACCAGACATATTTTTATAGGGAATGTGCTCCAATTTGTAATTTATTTAATTTAAAGACATGAATGTAATAATTTAAACTTATTTTGAGTAATAAACTCAAAAAATAAATTTGCACATTTTTTTCATCTTGGCCCTGCAATCACCCATGTTTATCATATGACAATCAAATTTTTATGTTCAGACTTTATTACTATATTGAATTTTGCATAAATTAGGTCATAAGGCATTGTAGCTATGACAGACACTATCTGCATGCATGTACATACAGACATACTTGGTGTATTATTTTCTGGAGAAATAGAACTATCATTTCAGTTGAAAATTTAACTAAAGATAATTCAGAAATAATCATCTGTAAAGCTTTGCAGAGGCTTTATTCAAATTAATGTTTTTCTTTCTCAGAAAAGAAATATTACTCAGCTATAATAATTGAATTACCTTGATCACTGGGTTTCTATTTAACAAATTAAGACACGACAGTTATTAGGTTAATTTGCTAAAGATCAAGTTTTTAGGATTTAATGAGAATAATTCCCCTAGATTCTCTTGGAAGCTGTTTTATTGAAGTACAGAAATTATTAAGCAGTGTAAACATCACCCTTGTGGCTTGGAAATGAATTACAATTTCCATCCAGATTATTAAAGAATTATGCACTGGGAAAAATTATTCTGTGTATATTATTTTAAAATAAAACAAAATTATGTTATTTTCATTTGGATGACTCAATGTTTTTTGTTCTTGTCGTTCTTCCCCTGTGTTCTAGAAAGGTATACATGAGTGGAATTTTAGTGCTGCTTCTATCAGGGGAGTGAGGTAAGTTTACTTGGTACTTTTTTTTTTTTTTTTTTTTTTTTTTTTTTTTTTTTTTTTTTTAACTTAGAAGACAATAGAACTTTTAGTCAGGGTTTAAAAATGCAGAGAACTTGAAGAACACTTCCCTTGATGAAAATGTTCAGCCTCCTTTTCTGTCTTCGTTTTGAAAACATCTGTAACAAAGCTTTGTTAGTCGAACTGACTCTGTGCCTGTCATCTGCTTCAGATGTAGAGAACGAGGGGTAAATGTGGACTGTGGACCAGAATCAAGGTGTCGATAAAAGTGAGCTATTTGGGTCCTCTCTAGCTGGTTGAGCTTTGGGTTTATGTGCTAGGATGGGTTTCTAGTCATTTGAGATGCCAGGAACTAATCTCTTCTTAGGTGTAACCAAAAAATCCACATGTCATCGATCACATTGTGTCCTAGAGTTAACGTAACCTATTAGTGAGACTATGAGAAATCCATTTTTTAAAAACTTTTCCTCGGCTTGCTGCTAATGACGTGTTCTTGAGATTATAGTGGCTCGCTTCAGTTTAGTTCCGTTCTGACGTTGCCATCATAAAGCCAGTAGGTCAGGAAATGCCATTTCCCGGGATTTAGAAATGAGATTTTTTCCAGAACCAAGAGCCACTGGTTAAACATTTAAATACTTACTTTATAGAAGCTCAGGCTAAACCAACTCTTGGAAATTTCAAACCAAATTACTTGTGTTTACCACTATTTATCTCCACATAATAAAGAGAAATGAGAAAAAACACATTTCTGGAGGCTGGTTACACAATACCCTGTTGCTTTTGGCATAATAATAATTGGTTTTGTTGGAGCATGAACTGGTAGAGCTGTCTGAGTCACTGATAATTGGAGCTTGCCTGGTAAAACCACCTGTTACCTCTTGAGGGATCTGCAGAGAAACAAGCAAGATAATGGACTGACTCATTTGCTATCTTTCCAACCAATGCCTTCTCAAATAAAGTTTTACTCTCTTAATAGTTAATTTTTAAAACCATCATTAGCAAGGCCATTGTTATTTATTACTGCATTTCTAAACAGTTCAGGAAAGTACAGTAATAGAAATTCCACCTTATCATATCTATTTTCCAATGAATTTTTTTTAAATTAAATATGGCATCACTCCATAAACTTTTGTTGTAACTTGCAGCATATACGTAGAATCCTTCCAGACGGCTTCCTGCTGGTTTATATGTTGAGAAACTTAAGCTGTAGTGTGTGTCTTCAGAGGGAGCTAACTTTTCTTGGCTTCCTCCTTTATAAAGAGATAACCACAAAACAAAACAAAACAAAACAAAACAAAACAAAAAAAACACCACCACCACCAAAAACCTGAGTCAGCAGTTTGTCTTGCATCATCTCAGAACTTGCTTGCTCAGCTCAGTCAACGGGCATGTATTGAGCACCAGCTGTATGTCACATGTTGAATCCTATTCTGCTAGTACAACAATGACTAAGACATGAGCTCGCACTCTCAAAGAGCTCACAATCCATCAGTGGAACATTTAACAGGGAAGGACCGTACAGTCATTATTGAGCTGACAGTGAGCCAAGCAATGACAGATCTATATTTAAGGAACAGAGGCACAAGAGAAAGTCTTTCTGTTTAAGGTAGAAGTAGGGAAGGGAGAGGGTAGGATCTAAGCTGGGCCTTGAATGAGGAATAGAATTTCTTTAAAAAGTGAAAATGATGTGTATTCCAAATTGAAGGAACAGCAGATGCAAAGGCATAAAATAGGGTTTGACAAAGGAGAGTCCACAGGCCAAATCTGGCCCACTGGCTGTTTTTGTAAATAAAGTTTTATTGGAACTCAGCCATGTTCATTCATTTGCGTATTGCCTAAGACTGCTCCAACACCCAAACTTGAAATATTTACTCTCTGGCCCATTACAGGAAATATTTGCTAACCTTTGGCATAAAACAGCATGGCCTGAATGGTAGACTCAAAATTATTTGTTTGCTATAAAATCGCTTGCTGAGTCAGAACCAAGTGCCGTTCCACATTTCCTCACACCTCTAAAATCTCTACAACCCATGAGGTGCTTTGACTGCCTCCCCGCATTGCCTTCCTGGCTTTGGAAACATTTCGCTGTTCTGTAGATGCCAAAGAACTAGAATCGCGGAGCTCAGTCAGCCACTGCATACTTCTGCCTTTTCTCCCGTATTGCAGTGTGGTGCTGTAGCAGGCAGGACGATTTCCTGTGCACGGTTGGAGGCATACATAGCGGAGGGGTACTTACAGCCCCCCGGAGCGACCCCACCCGCAGATATGAGTAGGAGCACAATTCGCAGACTCTTAAGTAATTTTAGTATTGTGGTATGGGGGGAAACATCACTTTTTCAAGTGCTACTTATTATATCTTTTTATTATAAACAACATTGATATCGTAATGGGGATTGGATATAAAAGGTATTTATTTTGCACTGCACATTCATAGACGTATTGCTGTTTCCCTGAATAATTCTTTTTGTTTCTTTCAGTATTTCTAAATTTGAAGAGCGATGCTGTTTTCTTTACGTGCTTCATAATTCTGACGATTTCCAAATCTATTTCTGTACAGAACTGCATTGTAAAAAGTACGTATTCATCATTGTTTAGGTATAAAAAATACTCTTCTTACCTCATCATTATTTTTAATTAATGAGTGAACATGTAGCTCCTATAAGGAATTTGTGGCTGTGTGGTTATATAAATATTTCATTTGGCCTAATAGTTTATAATTATGGGGTATGTTTAACAATCATAGAATGGGGGGAGAGCTCTCTTTAATAAATCATGCTTTTTCTTAGTCATAATTTATTTTTCCACAGATAAAACATTAACCAAGACCTGCCAGTTAATGACCAACTGTTAATGTCTCATTTTTAAAGTGCTCACTTATTGCAATAGATGATTACCAAAATTTTCATTCTTGAATTCTTTGAACAGGGGCTCTTAACTCTGGTTCAGATTAGAATCAGCTCGTGCATTTTAACAAGTGCCTGGGCCCTTCCCCTGATGAATTATGTTGGATTTCCTGGTGGGGGTACAGCTCGAGTTAAGAGCCAGTGATCTGATAAATCAGTGATCTGACCCATAAAAGACAGTCCAAAAATCCATGCACTGCACTGTATGCTTGTGTTAACCTCCCTGGTATATTTCTCTTGAGCTAATAATTAAGTACTTCGTGCTCCCTTAGGACATAGTGACTGACTGTGGGGACCTAGGCAAGTGAGTAACAATTTAGAAACCAAAGTGCAGGTAAAAGCCAGCTTAGACTTAAAATTTTCCTGAGGATTGTTCTTATTTGAATAATCACCATCTGACCCCATGGTAAATGACTAATATACTAGTTACAGTATACAGTTATTTTTATTTTGGTACCAAAAAAGTTTTGTAAGTCCATAATTCTATAGTTGGCTATAGAACTATATGGTTATAGTTTTATCTTTATTATTATAAAATATATAGAAAAAGATTTGGAAATAAATAATTCTTAGCAAACATATGGTCTGCTTTTCTACTTAAATTCTCAAGGCTAGTGACTTGTTTTTATGATAATGATAGCCAGGATTTATGGAGTGCATACCCCAGATCTAATATCTGCTTTAATCTTCAAATAAAAACTGTTAGGTAGCTAATATTAACATCTTCATTGAAAAGAGTTTTTTTTTTAAGATTTTATTTATTTATTTGATAGACAGAGATTACATAGGCAGAGAGGAGGCAGAGAGAGAGGGGAAAGCAGGCTCCCCGCTGAGCAAAGAGCCCAATGTGGGGCTCGATCCCAGGACCCTGAGACCATGACCTGAGCTGAAGGCAGAGGCTTAACCCACTGAGCCACCCAGGTGCCCCTGAAAAGAGTTTTTAAAAAAGAGTCTTAAACAGTTCAATGAACTTAAAATAATATATATAGTATAAAATGAACATCTGGGATTTGGAACAAGTACATGTGACTCTAGAATCCAGGTTCCAAAAAATTACAGTGTTCCCATCCCACTGTATTATATTCTGCTTAGAGATGTTCATGTTGAAAAACTTTGTGTGAGGGACGCCTGGGTGGCTCAGTTGGTTAAGCGGCTGCCTTCGGCTCAGGTCATGATCCCAGCGTCCTGGGATCGAGTCCCACATTGGGCTCCTTGCCCAGCAGGGAGCCTGCTTCTCCCTCTGCCTCTGTCTGCCTGTGCTCGTGCTCTCTCTCTCTCTCTCTCTCTCTCGCTCTCTCTCTCTCGCTCTCTGACAAATAAATAAATAAAATCTTTAAAAAAACAACAACAACAAAACTTTGTGTGAATAGCTGATGGAAGTCTTTACCCCAGATCTTTAAGTCTGTCTTTAAAGTCAGATTTTTTTTTTTTTTTTTAGGTTTTTCACTTTCTTCTTCCTCTTGGTTGAATTTGCCTGTGTCTCTAACTCATCAGGATACTTAACCTTTCCTAGAGCATAGTTACCCTGATCAGGCTTGGGAACTTCTTTTTCTTGTCAGTGACCTCCAAGAAGTGTATACAGAGAAAGGAAAAGTAGGGAAGTAGGCACCACATGCAAACTCCATAGATAGGTTCCAAATTCCCAAATGGGCTTTGTCTATTTTGTTCCTTGTCACAGTTCTAAAGGCCAGAATAGTTTTTTTTATCCTAGTAGACACTCAATGAGTATGTGTTGGATGGATGGATGGGCAAGGGGATGGCTGGATGGATAGATGGATGGATGAATGGATTAAAAAGAGGTACAGAGATAGAAAAAAAGGTTGTGAGTTATAGAGGGTAGATTTTTCTTATCCTGCATAACCTGCTCTTCCCTTGGGCTACCAATGCAGAGCATGACCTGCATGTGAGATCATCAGCCTCTAGTCATAGTGTCTCCCATGCTTTAAGTTTATGAACTGTTAGCAACCCCTCTGCATAGACTAGACACAGCTAGTGTTACAGGGAGCAAATCTGTTTCTTGTTGTGACTATTTTTCTTGGCTCTTAAATGGTCTACATTAAAAAAAAAAATGGAGAAGAAGAAGAAGAAAATAAAAAACTTCACAAGAAGAGTTCCTGAAGGGGAAAGAATGTCCAATGAAAAAAAAGACAGCCTCTTCAATAAATGGTGTTGGGAAAATTGGACAGTCACTTGCAGAAAAATGAAATTGGACCATTTCCTTACACCACACACGAAAATAGATTCAAAATGGATGAAGGACCTCAATGTGAGAAAGGAATCCATCAAAATCCTTGAGGAGAACGCAGGCAGCAACCTCTTCGACCTCAGCTGCAGCAACATCTTCCTAGGAACATCACCAAAGGCAATGGAAGCGAGGGCAAAAATGAACTATTGGGATTTCATCAAGATCAAAAGCTTTTGCACAGCCAAGGAAACAGTCAACAAAGCCAAAAGACAGCTGACAGAATGGGAGAAGATATTTGCAAACGACATATCAGATAAAGGGCTAGTGTCCAAAATCTATGAAGAACTTATCAAACTCAACACCCAAAGAACAAATAATCCAATCAAGAAATGGGCAGAGGAAATGAACAGACACTTCTGCAAAGAAGAC